>QKRW01000007.1:847500-1139102 GCA_003260565.1 Monilinia fructigena | reverse complement strand
TGATCAATTCCCTTTTCTGCAGTATTGATGGCGGCTGATAATAATTAACCGCTAGAATATGGAGAAAATAAGCGCGATGCGTCTATCTTCCCGCCAGGGGTCCAAAATCCCTGGAATGGCGTCGGTTGAGGCGTTTGTATATCGGATACCTCCGTAAACCCCTGCTTTTTATTTACTTGGAGTTGAAATGGGAAACGTCACGAAGTTTAATTTAGGAGCAGGAACCAAAGATAATTCCAAACATTACAATAGCAACTCAACACAAGTGTGAGCTTGTTGTTTGTGTCTCTTTTGGTTACCTCAGAAAACTAGATAAGATAAAGAGATAGAAAAATAGATTTTATGCAATTATAAGGGACAGAATCTGAAAACGGAGCTCTTTGATTTCATTCTTCAATACTACGCCGCTCCACGCTTCAACGAATCTCCACGGCACAATATCTCGCTTTCTTACAGTCTCTTGTTCCAGCCGTTGCGTCAACGAGTATGGAGTCCTCATCACAAAAAGTTAATGAGATCAATGTGATTACCCTCAATTGTTGGGGTCTTAAGTTTCTCTCTGATCTTCGAAATGAGCGTCTCTTAGAGATTGGGAAAGCCATTGGATCTGCGAGTCCCACACCTCACATAGTCGGTCTACAGGAGTGTTGGACACAGCA
The DNA here is from genome assembly GCA_003260565.1 of Monilinia fructigena. NCBI lineage: Eukaryota > Fungi > Ascomycota > Leotiomycetes > Helotiales > Sclerotiniaceae > Monilinia > Monilinia fructigena. The sequence goes on along the minus strand of QKRW01000007.1, from coordinate 1,138,443 downwards.
AGACTACCAAAGTATACGAAATGAACTAAACATATCCTGCTTATGGAAAGTTTTACCACAGTGGAATCTTCGGAGAGGTCTGGCAATACTGTCAAGATGGCCAATTGAAGAGAGCTCTATGTTCAGATATCCTCTGAATGGTTAGACCTACGGCATTCTTCAGAGGCGATTGGTTCGTTGGGAAGGGTGTTGCTGGTGCAAGGATACGATTTGGACAAGGCTCGAAAGATATCGTGGAGGTTTTTACAACGCATGTTAGTACTTCGAATCTTCTCTCGCTGCCAAAACTGACATGAATAGCTCCACGCACCTTATGAAACAGAACCACACGATTCCTACATATGTCATCGAACTGCACAAGCATGGGAAATAGCAAAGCTGATGAGAGGAGCTGCTGAGCGTGGGCATCTAGTTCTAGGCCTTGGCGATTTCAATATGATTCCATTATCCCTCGCTCATCGACTTATTAGCACACACTCCCCTGCTCGAGATGTATGGATGGTACTGCACCCTGATTGTTCGATCGGTGCAGCAATTGATGAAGTTGAGAAAGCCCGACGACGTCCTATACCGACTGCAGAATTTAACTTGCTCGAAAATGGTGCAACTTGCGATAGTGTATTGAATACATGGCGATGGAGTAAGGAAGAGCAAAAACGTCTCGGGCCAAATCGACCAGAGGTCGAAATTGCGAGTGACACACCTGACCCTAGGGCAAAACGACTAGACTATATCTTCGCTAATACCTGTTTCGATCCAAACAATCCATCGGCTGGGGGATGGATTGTGAAAAGTGCACGTGTCGGTATGCTTCAACGACATTCCAAATATCAATGCTCATTGAGTGATCACTTTTCCGTTGAAACAACATTGGTACACACAAAATACGCATCACCATCCGAGCAAACCATAGAAAATAAATCAGCCGTATCTAATGGCGTCTACCTACAAACCGCCCCTTCGGAATCTCAACTTGTCAGTGCGCATACTCAGCTCAAATCTCATCCCGTCTCATTTACCAATATCAACCTATGACGAGATCATCGCTATGATTCATAAATACCGTCTCAGAGAACGTCGCCAAACGACGTCTTCGTCTGGGTCATTTTGTCGCGTCTGTTTTTATAAGCATCGCTGTTTTATTGCCGTTTGGTGGAGTCCTCGAAATTTTGTTGCATTTCTACTTATGTTATTATCATCATTGGGCCTAGGCGCTGGTATCATAGATGGATTGATTGGAGGCTTATTCGTTGGGAGTGAGATTAGAGCACTCAAGGAGTTTGAATGGGAAATTAGTAATGCGAGGGCAGCCGCCAATTGAACCGCACGTTTGAGGAGGGAGGTATCAAAGATTGGTAGTTCCCTTCTAGCAAAAAAGGTTGGTAATGTGTAATTAAAATGCGTCTGTATGGTGTATTTTTAGCATATGGTAACTTGGGCGTTGTATTTGTATGTTTTTGGTGTGGCTGTCTTACCTTAACGCTATAATGCTGTCATGAAGACTGTATAATACCCAGATAGAGTATTTTCTGCAAGATCAGTTCTCGTTCTTTTCCGTGTCATTATTCCTTGCAGTCGTTTTGTCAGAAATGGGTTTTTAATCTACAATGCCCTTGTATATCTATTGGCCGTCTTATTGTTTTCCAGGTTCCCAGTCTCGCATATATGAATATATTCAGATTGATAGAGTAAACTATACTGCATTATATATATAGTATCCTATCAGGTCTAGATTCTCCAAAGCATAGAGCCAAATTATATTGAGATAAATCTACATTTCATCGACCCATAAGTAGAAGAGTGCTTGTTTTCTTATTCGCGCTGTTGAAAATCATACAGATCCGGTCACTTTTATGCCAAGAATACATTGTCTTGTGACAATCTGATGGTAGAAATTATCAGTGTTGCCATTAGTATTTCCCGTATTCGTTACGGGCCAATAAGTGTATGTATAACTTTTTTGAAAATATTTTTCGTACGTAGTATTGAATTCTATATCACTGAAAATATTCATATTATAATATACTGAATACTAGTAAATATACTGAAATACGGAATTTAATCTAAAATTCTCATTCCTATCTTAATTAGATTTAGAAATAGCATCCATATTATAATTAGGTATGAATGCTCATCTAGATCCTAATTAGGCTAAAAATAGCATTCCAAATCGAAAATTCAGTATTTCAATATATTTCTAGTATATTGAAATTTGTTACACTACTAAAGTCGTATCCTTATATTATCGTACGGAAGTGGTAATTAAGAACCAATATCAGCCCGCTCACTGGCGTACTAATGGCACTGATCGGCATGTATCGAGCTGCTACGGAATTTTTTTTAAGAAGAGACTAATGATATTGGCGAAGCTGCTTTTTTGGTAAGCACTAGTTGGTACGGCAAGCAAAGGTTAATCCCTTCAATGCAGGACGCTCTCAAAGGCGGAAGGAGCTGCCCAACAGAGCTAGAGTTGTGAGAGACCGCCGGGAGGAGGCGGCCTCAGTGCTTCAACCGCGACGACGTACTATACTACCTAAGTGGTGAGCTCTTGGGTCTTCGACCACTAGTGTATCACCCGTCTCTAGTACCCTCGGGAGGTCAAGAGTCTAGCTAGCTCATTAGACGTAAAACAATATAATAAATAAAAAAGTCTGGTACGGCTGTGTATATTGTGTTGCTGCGTCTGCTGTACTCTCATTATTTTAAAAGTAAATTGTGCACAGAACCTCGATAGCTTTTGAATACATCACATTACAACTTCATCTACGCGGGTCTTGAGCAATTCATACATCTTCTTCAACATTCCAGACTTTATACAAATCAAATGCGAATCCAGCAATAATTTTCTCGTTTAATTTACACATTTCATAACAACACAATCCCAAAATAGTATGGAGTCTACATCGGAATCTTTAGTGATTAAAGATGGCAGCAAGGGCCACACAATAGCGAGAACCCCCGATTAACTTTCGCTATTTCCCTCCTTCTCAGTCGAAATTCAATGCAAGATCTATATTGAAGCCTTTCCCGATCCAAGAGTAGTAGATTTCAATTTATAATCAAAAGCAGTCTACAGGTAATGGGTACTGGGAAAACAATCTCCTTTAATCCCTCGGCGATGTGTGTCTAGTATTGCCGCTTTTGCTGGCTTGCAGAAATTCTAAGGACGAGTTATTTCGGAACTTCCATAAAGCTGAGATCGATGTTTCAAATTCAATTAAAGTTTGTCATGCGGGATTTATTACTCACTATATTCGGCCTACTATCGATATTCCGATGGTTTCTCCCGTTGGTGTTCTGGAGTTATACAACTTAGGAGGGCACATAAACGGGGAAATCTACACCTTGTTCTAGAGATGATCATGAAATCTTTTGGTCCAGCAAGACTAGACTGCGCAGAATTACCCGCCCCGTACGGATATCCGCGGGTATTTGCCCTGCGGGTTATCCACGAAGCCTCTACCCTCCGTATAGGTTATTTGCAAATAATCTACAGGTTACCCATTCCGCAAAGTAATAAACATTTAATAATCTACTTCGTATAGGTAATAATAATAATATGATGATGATAATAATAATATATTATATATACATGATTTATAATTTATATAATTTATTATTATATTAATTCGCAAACTATATTATTTATTTTATATTTATATATAATTCTATATAATATATTAATTTTTATTTAACCTGAAATAAAAATTATAAAAACATTTATTCAAAATAATCTATTTATTTATAGCAAAAGCAAATACTTATATAAATTAGGTAATTTGCAGATTATTTGCAAATACCTATGGGTTACCCATACAGAGCGCGAAGTACCCATTTGGATTTAGCATTACCCGCTCCGCATACGGATAACCCGCGGGTTACCCATCAGCTTCATTACCCGCCCCGCGGGGCCGTTGCGCACTTAAGCAAGACCAAGAGGATAAAAACCTCTCCCGAAATGTCGCCTAGCCAAGTTTTCTCTTCTCAGTACGCACTGCCCAGCCCTTGAAGCTGGTCTTACCTTAGCAGTTATGCAACGCTGGCAGTCAAAAAAATTGTAAACTTGTCGATATTATAGAAGGTTGTGTGGATCTAGATTGGTTTATGGAGATGTAGGGGTTCAAATGTCTCCAGATATGATCTTAGAGACTTGCGTGATCATCATATCTGAATCCCGGCTGGATGCTCATGATATGGTTATTGTTGGTTTAACTCAGTGCAATGGAGGTGCAATAATGGGTATATTTAACGTGTTATTGTTCTCAAAGATCACTAACTAAAGGCTATGGATCGACGACTATATAGAATGCGAGGCGTTAGCCGAAGCCTAGCGCGTCACGTGATTATCCCGACAGTTATTTCAAGAATTTCAGAATGATACAGGGATTAGCTAGAGTTTGATAAATTTTTGACTCAAGGATGGGGTCGAATCCGCATGAAGACCTGAATTACGGAAGAATCGTAACCTGCAATATCGTGCTGGGGGGTGCAAATCAATTCTACTCTAGTCCTCTGTTGTCAACTGAGCAGCAAACCACTATGTATTAATTGGTTGGGGTCAGTGTGAAATAAGTACATAAGGATTGACACCATCAATAAGTACAAGGGGCCTGCTGGTGATAAGGCGTGATAGTCAGTTGTAACAAGTCATATTGTACATGCTGTGGTGGTGGTAAAGTTATGACTGGGAAAATGGTCTCGAGATTTGTGGAATCGGACGTAAGCTGCGAGTTTACAAAGAGATCCGATAACTTTGATTAAGCAGGAAACCATACTCAGGGGTTCTCGGTTATTTTGAAGAATGTAAAGAGACTTCATCCTCAATATTTTACGCTGCTTTAGTTAATACGATATTAATGTTATCATTCTTTTCAGTCTTTTTTGAATAATAATGCTATATGCTTGCAAGATTAATGGAAAATCATAAACTCGCTCGTTACGGGGCTATCAAGTCTGCTTCATTTCTTACAAAGAGGCATATACACATATGTATATTTATATTCGACGTATGAAACTTAGTTTGAGCCCTTCCTGCAACAAATCATGTTATTTCCTCAAGTACTAGTCATAAACAACATCATGAGGTGCGGTACATCACTTCAAAATCTTCAAGGTACTAGGCATCAAACAGATTATCGAATACAAGTGCTCATTCTACTAATATATGACTCTATCCAGAGTATTCTAATCCTATAAAAACTCTAATTCTTATGCTGTGCAATCAGAGATTGTTGATATACTGTTTAGCTGTGTCCCCGAATACTTGCTTGAACAGCTCGAGCTTTGATTTTAGAACACAAATCAAGAGCCAAGTGACTTACAACCTTTCGTCTTTGAAAATCTACGAACCCGAAATCAATTCCACTCCACCCTGGTGCATTACTCACTGCATTTTTCGATTACCGAATGACGAGTACATTCTATACTTATAATAGAATGGGCTTATTGTTGTGTTATTTATGTGGAGTTTGAGCGCATCGCTAGGATACTGATAGATCTATTTTCAAATTATGAGCCGCAAAACAAGCCAGAATAGTTGATCTACACCCGCATATTCCGTCAAACTTAGAGCTCACTAGGAGGAAAGTGTGTTATTCATCCAAATTTCGTCAACTTGCCTTTATCATCAGTTAGTGACGGTGAAGTAAAGGAGTCGCAATTAAACTCCAAAAACGTATCTTCATTCATATATTGATATACTTTCTAATATAATTTTAACATTAGCTAAATAACTGACGGTCTTCCATTCTCCATGGCTCTAAATGTTCGATCAAACTTCCAATTAATACGTGACGAGAGCTGTATCTGTACTTCCTCTTTTTAGCTTACGTAGATTGAAGTTTATAGTCTCAATCAGATACTATCCCTATTCTCCTCTGACGAATTATAGGTAGCTTGTTCTGGATTTAGTATCATCTCTTCGTATATTTCATTGAAGTGTTACACCAATAAGCAATGCTGCATTCGAGCCTTGTTATCCTTACTTAGACAATCCAATTTTTATGAGACCTGTTTCTTTTAAAACTCTTCTCTAACTACCATTAACCCCTGCACCTTGGTCAAGAACAAATGTGGAAAATGTGAGATGTATTTCGGAGCTGTAGCGAACCTAGCAAGAGTGTAGATACGCAAATTCAACAAGATAGGGACGATTAAAGATCTTTCAAAATGAATGGAAGTAGCGTTATGTTAATTATTATTTTAATTTGAGATCCAGATTCTGATGTTCGTGAACTCGAGGAACTAGCGGTCTGTTCATCATCATATAACAGCCTCATAATGGGACATAGTTTTATTGCCCATATAGTATTGACTGCGGTCAAAATTAATGAGAGGGGACATGATCGAGGTTTAGGGTGATAATTGAAGGCGACGGTTGAGGGATGAGCCTTTGAATCGGTTTTTTTGAGTTTACTTCATAATAGGTTCTATAGCACTTCGTCGGCATCTTCTTCACGGACTCCTTCTTCGATGAATACTGTGTTGTCGACGTCTGCGCGGCGCTATGAGCTCGCCGAGGGATTCACCGAGACGAACGAGGTTCCACCAAATTACGGTGGGTTGGTTGCGATAGGAGTAGCGTAGCATGTGATCATCATGGTTGGGGGTATAATTAGGGTCGAAGTTGTCGAGAAAAGCGAATGGCCCGAAGTCTATGGACAGACCAAAGATGGATGTATTGTCTGTATTGAGGACACCATTTGTGAAAGCATATGCTTGCCACGCAGCGACAGTCTTTGCATTGCGGCGTACAATCTCACGATATAGACGAGTAAAACGGTTCTCTTCGAGGCCATCTGGACCTTCAATCGTATCTTTGGATACTCCTCTTTCGATTTTATCTACTCTTCCATCATCTGCAGTGTTCCTTGCCGGTAGTGATTCCCACCCTTGAAATACATTTTCCGCAATATATGTACAAAGCTGCCTCAATAAATCTCTCTCCCCACGAGCCCGTAGTATATCAAATGTTCCAATCCGTAACCATGATTCGGCAAATCTTGCCACGATAGCCCCCGGCTCGAGTGTTTCTCTCCTTACTTTCGAATGGGGCAAAAGGGTCAGAGATAGTGCTCTCGTGGTAGGTATCTTTAAGCCGTTTAAAGCCTCTGATACAATAAATTCCCTGATACTTGATCTTAACACGGCTTTTCCGTCTGCAAATCTTGAGTAAGGTGTTATTCCTGCACCCTTCAATTGTAGTTCGTACCGGACATTCCTATTCGGATTCGTGGTTTCAAACAGAGAAATCGCTCGTCCATCCCCGAGTTGACCTGCCAAGAACCAAATTGGAACCCGCCATAACATTGCGCCCAAGGGTATCCACCCTCTAACTTCTCTTCATCCCAACCTAATAATTTGTTGCCGGCAACAGTTTGTTTAAAATTCGTCCGTAGATTCGTCTCCCTCCTTAATTCCTAAATCTTTCATCGCAGCAGGACTTACCGCGAGAAGCTCAGGATCTTTCGTTTCTTCGGGTCGAACCCAAGTAAATAATGCCCTGTCACCTGCCGAGGTCCAATATCATCGCGATCGGTTTTATGCGATGCGGCAGGTGTTGGGAAGGCAGGGTCGGGAGGAAGTGAAGAGGTAAATGTCCATGATTTAGGAAGGTCTGCGAGAGATGTGCCGAGGTAGGATGAGCAACTTGAGGCATGGCCTCGGGAGAGATGAGATGACATTTGAGCTATACGTTTGTGGAGTTGCATCAGAGGTTTTGGAAGACCTCTTGAGAGCATCAGGTGGTGAGATTGTGCTAGGGATAAGAATAGATTGACGACTAAATATTATAAATAATTTCATATGTAAGAAGTAGAGGTAACAAATGGGGGGGAGGGGAGGGGCAAATAGAAATGTCATGCTCAAGTCTGTTTAGTGATAATATTGACGATGGTGACGATAGTGACGATAGTGGTGGGGGTGGTGGGAGTATCTATTGGGTCTTGGATTTTAAGTCTTGCGTCTTGGGTGTGACGGTACGAGGTATGTATGATGGGTATGATGGGTATGATGGGTGTGGTTGGCGTGGTTGGCGTGGTGGCGTCCTTGGAACGAACCATCAACTGTATGAGCTTTGTACGTGGATCAATCAGTCTATGAAATCATCATTCATTGACCTTTGTTCGACGTGCAACTTGCTGTTTATTTCTGATAAAGTTATTATTAAAAAGTATAATTCATACCTTCAAAAGCCTTTTATTAGTAGCTTTATATTTTGGTTAAAAATATGCCTAAACTATCTTAGACTCTCTGGGAGATTAACGTTCTCCAAGCCTTTATTGGTTAGATTTTATAATTTTTAAAAAAGACGTGCATTTTTATTCCAAATTAAGCTATTTTGACAATAATTACTATAAGCGGTAAAATAAGTTAATTTGAAAGAGGGTCTCAAAATGAGATAAAGTTTCCCTGGGAAACATAAATATCAAACATCCTCACTTCTCAACAGGCGGTATATAACTATCTCCAATTTCATCATGTATCAAAAGTATTTGGTGCGGGAGCGCAGACGGGATCAAGAAAGATCTGATGAAGATATACTGACATTTTCTCGCAAGTTTGACCTTCATCAATATTTCTCCCCTGCGAGTAGGAATACCCAAAGATTCATTCACTACGATAGTCTTAAGGGAATTTCCATGGTTCATGATGCTGACCAAATGTCTGGCGATCCAGACACTTTGGTTGTGGCTGTCAATGGAGCTTGCCCTGACAATGGGATCCAACCAGCTACCAAGTCATCCATTGGAGTATTCTTCGGACCAGATTCACCTTTTAACTTGTCCGAGAAGATAGCCAGACCTGAAGGCGTCCTTCACACCACCAATTATGCAGAACTTATGGCTGTCCACAACGTGCTATGTCTCATCAAGAATAGCTCATTCCTTAGCGAATGGAGGACCAGGGAAGAGGAAAAAGTACTCACAGCCATAATCATGACGGACTCCACGAATGTTTACAATAGTCTCACCGCGTGGATTTGGAAGTGGCGCGAAAATAACTTCGCGGACTCCAATGGTCATCCTGTTTCTTGACCGCGACTTGATCGAGATTATCGATAAGCACATTAATGACCTCCAAAATTGCAATATCGGCATCCGCCTCTGGAGCGTTCCGATAGGGGATAATGAAGCAGCTGAAAGACTAGCAAATGCGGTTTGTTAGATGTGCTAATAAAAGTGCGTGGGAGAACATCATTTGGCAAGATACACCGAGCCGTCTATACACACTCGAAGGCATCCAGACAAAGAGCTCGACACTGAGGCATTCGGCATATACCAGTTACAAAATAAGCCTTTTATACCATTAGTTGACCTCGTCCAGCCTTGATACTCTCTGGACAGGACACTGAAGATAATGTTTTCTTTGACAAGTCCACACAGTAACGGGGGGAGCTTTTCATACTACTTGGGTTTTCACCCGTTTGGCCATTTGCCTCATTCTGGAGCGGTACATTAATTCTAGCGGTGACATCAAACCGGCTCATGGTTGTCTACAAAGGCATCTGAGTTTAGATTTGATAATTATTCTTCTGGTAAAAGAGACTTCACAACCAACGAACTTCGAGACTTGAAATATTTGAAAGATAAATGGCGCTCTCTGAATGAGGAAACAGTTAGTTCGCTTTTCAACATCATATTTGGTATGAGAGAAAGTCAATTCGTGAAGTCCCAGTAGGAGTCTTTACATCTATTATGTGCCATAGAGTTTGAGCAGATTTGAAATCGTACAAATACTAGAGCCCTTGTGATATCAGGTCATAGAAACAAAGCAACACTATCTGACTAGCAGCACCAATATGGTCGACTATCAAGTAAAATTCGTGTGGCTAGAGTCGTTGCAGGAAAACTTTTGGGATAAGCCAGTCTTTCGCACTTCTTACAAGCCTCAAATACTCAAAAGAATTCCCCGGACGCTCGCTGGAATTTGGTAGGGGTAGGGGAAAGCGACCGGTCGGCATATAGTCTCTACAAATTGGGGCATATTTACATTTACCATCAATGCAAAATACTCTTGCTTCAAAAGGGTCAACTAGCAAACTCCAAACACCAAACACCAAAACATCGAGCCGCAACAGACCTACTTATCTACATACTACCCACACCACACAAGCAAACACACAAACGTACTCCCAAGAATCAAACACCTGCCTTTCCCACGAATCCTAAACTTCCACCCACCGCAAGCGTGCACTCAAATTCATCTCTACTAATCCACTATGAAACCCCCGTATGCCAACAACCATTACCTTTGCAATTCATTTCCCTCCGTATCCCTCCAAAACAAATCTCTCGTTCGTCATCCAAATAAAAACACCCATACAAACCCCTCCACAGACGCAGATTGAAGGCCCCAATCTAAAATCAGAACTACAAAACTCAGTCACCCCACCGACAAAACTATATATACCCCTCATTTCCCCAAGCCGTAACCCTAAACCCTTATATAGCAGGCGGGCAAGCAGCCAGGCTTACTGCATATAAAAGGGCCTAGGTATGTACAAAAGGCCGGTGGAGGGAATATAGTTATCCGTAGAGTTCTCTAGCGAGGGGAAGATTGATTGATTGATTGATTAACAATGGAATGACAGGTTCAATATTAAGAGTCGAATAAATTAGGTTTAATTTGGTTGGGGCTGTATGTATGGTACTTGGTGTATTGTACCTCACTTAACCCAGATGTGCGGAGTAGACGCTACATGTTAAGAGCTTTATTTCCCTTTTCTACAGTAATTCTTCTCGTAACCATAAAAAACTTAGATACAGCATTTTAAATAAAGCATTGTTAAGTTGATATGACTTTTGAAGGGAAGAAAACTCCATTTAATTCAATTCGTGATATATAACCTATCCATCGTCAAACCAGTAAAAAATATCCACAAAAAAATATTATCTGATGAACCGAAACCCTAGAAACCGAATGATAGGAGTAGAATACAAGAAATAAAGTGTCAAGTATAAACCCGATCATAACAGTCATAACCCTCGTAGCTCTATTAAGCTTTGTTCGTTCATTTCATATCTCATCGTATGGCATAATCCATACACACTGCCATCCACATAAAGAAATTTTCCCTCCCAACCAAGGATATTCTTTTGCCCAAATATACGCCTGAATTTAAAAATTGTAGTGTCGCCCAAAAATTAAGAAAAAAAGAAGAAGAAAAAAAGAACAATCAAAGAAGAGTATTATGCAAATAGTAAAAACCCCGCCCATCATCTCATAATAAAACCCAAGATATCATCCTACCCACCTTATCCGATTTCCCTATCTTTCTATCAGATGATGTACTATCCCAAAGAATGTACAATGCATGCCCTCATGTCCGATCGTTCCTAGCGTATCCTCATAATTCATTTACTACGTCTCGAATACTCCATCTCCAGGAGTTTCCTTCGGTGTCGCGTGCAGCACCGATCCATTTTTCACACTTTCTTCTCCAGCGCTCCTCCTCTTCTCTCTGTCTCTTGACAAATTCTGGGCCAACATCAAATTCTTCCCCAACAAGCCAGTCGCTGAGTCCACTAGCACCTTCACCCTTGGAACCAGAGACTTCATCAGATTCCTTAGATGGGCCATCTTCGAGATCAGGAACGTCTTTGAAAACATCCTCCTCATCATCAAGTGCATCAAAACCATCCATGGTATCACCAGAATCACTCTTTGACCTTTTGTCACCAGGCATCTTGAGCCAGCACATACGCTGTGGATCAAAAACCATGCCACCAACCACTTGGACATTCTGTGCAGAATTTATATTCGTGATAAGCGCAGGGCGCGGCGTCGAACACTCCTTCTCTCTGTAAATTTGTGACGCTGTTGCTTTTGGCGTCTGTACAGGTATAGAAGCTATCGAGGTTGCAGAAGCGGGTATATCAAAGGCTGATGCCTCGATTTCATTACCTTCCCATCGGAAATTAACAGGATCATATTGCATCCCTTTTACAGCTACACGAACAAGTCAGTGGCGGTTAGAAAGAAGCATGCGGGGGGAGGTACATACATCTAGGGTTGTTGACATTCCCTAATGGTTTGATAAGTTGTGGTTTTTGAGGAACCTTGTTCTTTTTGGATCTAACAGAGCCCTGGACATGAACAGGACTAAGTCCGGTCGTTGCTGCAACCTTAGCCCTCCATTGGTTTGTCAGGGCAGCAAGAGGTGCTCCAGATCCAGAGACCGAGCGATGAGATGATGTTGCTTCTCGTGCCATGCGGCTCGCGGCAGTATCGCGAGCAAAGCGTGGTAATTCACTTCTACTCTTTGCTGGTGTTAATGGTGTCAAAGGCATAGATGATGACGTCCGTGCGGGCATAATGTGTTGGTGGGCTTTGTTACGAAGTGCAAGCTGCTTCGGCGGGCCACGGCCAATTGGCTCTTTCACGAATTTTTGTTCGGCATCTCGAGATGTAGGCAGATCATCAAAAAGCGTCAAGTTCACGACCGTCACCAAAATGTCTTCTTCGAATGGGTTTTGTGATTTGCCTTTTCAGTGTAGCTTCACGAGCAAGCATATCGGCACCTCTAAGACTTCTACGTGGGCTTGGCGATCGCATTGTTTGTCTTGAAAATGTTCTTGATGGCGGGCGAAAATCGGTACTGTTAGTTGAGGATTCAGAGTCATTACGGCGAAAATGCCGGGATGTTTTTGCTACAACATGATGTGATTGAGAAACTGGACCACCAGCAGGTAGAAATGGAACAGGATTCTTCCTGGCGAAGGACATGCTAGACTCAGCTCCGGATCGATCTCTTTCGACAGGATCCTTGGACCGAGACATTGATAGTGGTCTATTGCCACTTTCTGTTTGAGACGGTGGTCTCTCAAATCGTGTAGACATTGGCTTAGCTGGCGATGGCTGATGAGGTTTCATGGTTGGCATTGACCGTTTGAGCTTTAAGAGCTGTGAACTGGTCGTCGTAGGTTCATGGCGTAGAGTCGATGCAGATAATTTGGAGCCTAGCTCGCGACGCCGAGGCGTTGATGGGGGTATTGGATGATTAGAAGATGGCGCATTAGATGGCCCAATACTATTGATCGAAGAATGAATTGAATGGCCCAACCTAGATTGCGACCTACGGTTTCGACTTGGGATTGGGCCGCCACTCTCTGAGACAGGTTCAAGGGATGATGGAATACGTTCAGGCCCGAGTGGCCGAGGAAGTCGGGAGGTAGAGGGCGGCGCGGGTTTATTTGTGAAGGTTAATGAAACCGACGGCTTAGGTCGGGTTGGGCTTTGTTGTTTAGCAACTGTGACCTTTACGTTGCGATTTAATGTAAGTTTCTTCGAATCGAAGACATCTCCGTCGCCAATCTCAAGTCCAGTCAAGAAATCATCTTTTCCACCAAAACTTTTTCTTGGTTGCTTTACCTCCACTCGTCGTTCGGGCCAGTCGTTCTGTTGGCGCCTCTTCAGAATATCATCGAAATTAAGAGGGCCGCTGGGAAGCACCAAACCATCAAGCCCTTCATCTTCACTCTCAGCAGTCATAGAACTGGCAATACTGGGGGACATGGCATATGAATCTGAATTCCTATTAGATCGACCGTCTCTTTTTGTTCCGCCAAATCGGGTACCTAAACTACCTTCACCCCAATCGTCAAAATCATCCTGAATACTCTGAGGGGTCTTCGGGATATCTTTACGGGTAGTGAGCTTCAGAGCTCCATCTGGTGGGAGTTGCAGATCTTGTTCGAAATCTTCTTCGGTTTCTGTGGGTTTCTCTGGCAAGATGGACAATGCGTTTCGTTTCTTTGCGACTTTTATAGTAGCTTCACCATCTCCAAAAAAGTAATTATCCTCCTCATCACGGTAGCGATCAAGCATATTGGTGGGTGCTGATTTTGTTTTCATTTCGAGTCTAGGGCTAACATGGAAGACTGGAGCAGCCAATAATGTTTTCTGGGGGCTTAGAGAGCCCGGGCCGCTCACTTGACAAAGTGTTTCTGGAAATTTGGACCCATCTTGTCGTTTGATCTTCAGGGCTCCTCCGATGGGTACTTCAAGATCGCCGTCGTCCCAATCGTCAGAAATTATTTTCCCAACTTTTCTTCCGCCAAGTCTCTTTATTGTTCCTCCCAATAATGCTGAGGAGGGTACGTTCTCCGGCAAGGGTATGCCAGCTCTTTTTCGCTGTAGCGATCGCATCATTCGTGGCTCGTTCATCATCCTCTGGTAGATGGACCTGCTTTTCCTCGTTGAAGTCCGACCTTATGGAAAGACGTGAAGAAACAGATTCTCTGCGGGTTGAAGCCATAGTCGCAGTTGTTGCTGCTGAAGCGCTTCGAAATGTAAAATCATCGCCCCCAATGTCGAGATCCTCATCATCCCAATTCTCCACATCTTCTTCCACCGGTTTCCGCGGTTTCAAATACCAGCTGTTCCATTTTACTATGTCGATTGTGTGCCGCAGACAATTGAAGGTTGAAGTATTGCGAAAGTATAATCTTTCTCAGATACGAGCGAAAGGTGTGAGTCTGACTCTGACAAAAGCTCAATCGCGTGGAAGGTCAATATCGTCAATTCATATCGTAGGGAATTCGCGAATAGTCAATTGTGAGGTGAACGTTGTCGCCAAAAAAAGGATTTGCAACTATCACTTCCTCGCCCTTCTTTTGTTTTGTTGTGTTGTGTTTTGTTTCGTTTTAAAAAAAACAAAGGTGTGTATGGAGGGTATCAGTGCATTCGTTGTTGTTGCGATGGTGATTTCCTGGTTTCGAAAATTGTATAGTGCTCGGTGTGCTCGGTGCTCGTTTTCGTTATTTTGAGTTGAAGTTGTCCGTGATTGAATCAATTCAAACCAATTGACTTTGGATGAATTGATATCGTATCGTGTCGTCGTATAGGTATTTCAATACTTCTGAACCTTCTCCTGGTGTCCAAACCTCCAGCGCCCTTTTAGGGCAGGTACCAAAAGAGTTGTTGTTGTATGTAAATCGTAATGTACTCCGTACTCCGTAATGAATCTCTTTAACTTGATACTCCTGGCGACGGGTGGGTAATTATCAAGATTGAAGTGGGTTGAAAAATTTAGTTCTCTCCGCTGTGTTCACTTGTGGATGAGTGGATGAGTGTTGATGAGTGGATGAGAGTGGATGAGTGGATGAGTGGATGAGAGTTGATGAGTGGATGAGTGAGTGAGTGAGTGAGTGAGTGAATGGATGAAATGAAATGATTCGATGATTTTTGGGATGATTTGATCCTTTTCCAAGGTTGTGGCTGGCTAGATTAGTTTTGAGCAGAGTAGATTTTATAAAAAAGGATTATTGACCCAGCCACAAGGATTTGATATGAAGGAAAAGAATGGAAGAAACCTGAAAGGGAATGAAAGGGAACGAAAATAATGAAAATAATGCAAATAATGAAAATGATGAAAATGATGAATAACCTTGGAAGGATGGATGAGGATGGATGAGGATGGATGAGGATGGATGAGGATGGATGAGGATGGATGAGGATGGATGAGGATAAAAATAAGAATTGATAAGGACAACCTGGGAAGGATAAAAAATAAGAACCTTGAATGAATAAGAATGAAATAAATTTAAATAAAAATCGAATAAATATTAACAAATTAAATAAGAACTAGTGATTGGTTGTTTTAAACGCGTCGCGTATAGAGTTGCAAGGCTATTCTTGTCGTTCTTTTAATAGTCAGCTAGAGTCCTTTTTTTTTCTTTTATTTATTAATTTATTTATTTGGTTAGATAGATAACAAAAAGTAGTATACTTAGGTAAATACCTAAGAGTTTATGTAAGCATAGGTAGCTACGTAGCTACGTCGCTAGATAATCATGTAAATGATTCAATCCAATATAACCTTGGAACCTTGTAATACCTAGGTAATATTAATAATATCCATCCTTTATATAAACTTGATATCTATTATATAATTAGTATATATGAATACTATTTATTCCAAGTGAAGTTTAATTTTATTCCATTACCTAAGCAGTTCAAGCAATATATATCATCTACATTAATGATATCCATGGATATACACTATACATACATACATACATACATACATACATACATACATATATACATACATACATATATATACATACATACATACATATACATACATACATACATACATACATACATACATACATACATACATACATACATACATACATACATACATACATACATACATACATACATACATACATACATACATACATACATACATACATACATACATACATACATACATACATACATACATACATATATTATATATAAAATTTGAAAACGGGTTCTCATCTTCTTCGTTGCCTGATGAAAAGATCTACATATTAAAATAAATTGATCAGGTAGATATTTCATCATCATCACCACCACCACCACCACCACCATCATCATTATATACGAAGCACAATCATTGTTACACTCAATCTCATACTCATCACTTACTTCCTCGATGCTTGTCATTTAATTCATCGCTTGGGGTAATCCCTATCATCCCAATTGCACTCGTACTCTTTCCGTCTTCTGATGCTCATCCTTCTTATTAATCTTCTCATTTAAATTCTTTTCTCTTTGTTTCATCATATCATCAACAACCTGCAACGTCACTACACAACATTCCATTCATTTTAATCAACGCCTTGGGCCTCAATCATGACAGCAAATCAATTTGCAACAGTTCTTCGTATCACATCGAGCACTGCGAATCAAGATGAGGTTTTTCTTATGCATGTCGAATCTATCGGGTCGCGACCTTTAGATGTGAAGTTAATTGGAACGGATGGTGAACTCGTATTTGCGGTCTCATGTAAGCTCCGACTTTGATCATCCCGCTATGAAAGTCCCTGACTTTCAACCCTGATTTTCAAATTCATGCGATAATTGCGGGACCCTAATTTAACTTATTTGCTTTTTTTGCCTTTAGTAAACCACACCAAGGTATCTTCGATCAAGTCAAGGAATTCTCCGTGTAGCGATGAAGAATGGATTCGTATACTTTCTTCCATTCTGCTCCATGAACCTCTGAAGGATGGAGAAGAGAATGTGACGAGAGGAGTTGAGATTCGTGCCAAAGTGGAGAAGAAAGCAATGACCATTCTGGTACAAAAAGTTATTGAGGGGATCAAAGTACGTTACTTCCTGGTCATTGTGTTGGCAAGTCTATCATATCAAATACTAAATATATGCTAGCAACGTCTGGGCGCAATCAGACTCGATGAAACTGAAGAAGAAGAATCAGCCTCTTTGAATGGTGTGCTCTGGCAGCAAGATCGGCGGATTCATCAAAGGATGAGCTGGAAGCATTACGAATCAAGTACAGGGAACAGCAGGAGACACTGGATAAATTGAATAAGGATTTCAAGGAATCGAGCAAACTTAAATCCGAAAATGAAAATCGACTTTTGGAAAAGTTCGGCATCCTCCTAAATGAGAAGAAGCTCAAGATAAGAAATCAACAAAAATTATTAGCAGGCGCCACAGTCGATCCAAAGAAGATTGAGGCAATGCAGGCTACACGAGCCAGGAAGCCTAGGACTGTCGGCGCATCGAGGAGTGGAAAACGAAAAGTTGGTAAAGAAGCGCAAGCTGAAAGCTCGGATGATTCCGACGATGCGTTCGAGAAAATGGATGCTGACAACAACGAATATGAAGATGTTACCGAGGATGAATCAGATCATCTAGAAGCACAACTCCTGAGCGCTCAGATGATGAGACTGCTTCGGAAAGCGAAGAAGATGCGCCACCGCCAGCGCCTCGGCTCCCTGTGAGGAAAAATATGATAGATGACAATTCTGATGGAGAAATGCAACCAGCACCAAGACTAACAGAAGCAACAAAAATCGCTGATTTACCACCGAAAAGGCAACTGCCATTCGCCCAAAAGGCAGCTTCCGTCCACGCACCTAAGCCTACAAATGATAGATCTGAGACCGAATCGGGCTCGAACGATGAACTATAATATGAACACCTAGGTAATTTTCAATTCCAATACCGATTCTCATCCAATGAAATCGGACTATATCCAAAGAAATCCCCAAACTGTTTCCTTGGCAGTTATGTGATATGATTGGTAGTCCCAAATAATGTGATTATCCAAAATCTACATGCGCAACACATTCTGCACAACATTATCGCAAACTTCTCATCCTCTTCGAAGCGCATGCCATTTACATTTCCTTCCCACGGAGAATTGGGTAATCCAAAGCTTAAGCTTCACAGTGACTCGTGCGTAGATGTAAAGTATGTATCCCTGAAAACCATCATCTCAAACGAGATTC
Source organism: Monilinia fructigena (assembly GCA_003260565.1). Classification (NCBI taxonomy): domain Eukaryota; kingdom Fungi; phylum Ascomycota; class Leotiomycetes; order Helotiales; family Sclerotiniaceae; genus Monilinia; species Monilinia fructigena. Next base: position 1,120,189 of record QKRW01000007.1, on the reverse strand, counting down.
ATTCATTATTTTATCCCATTTATTCTGGGCCGTGGCATTATTTTGAATTTTGGTCCATATCGCGGTGGGGTGGGTGCCTTTGTGCTGCATGCCGATGCGCATAGGTGGGGTCGTGATTTGGTATGCACGCACTGTATGCGCTCGCTATATGCACCACGGGAGTGTGGATAGCACACCGACATTTTGGAATGGCTATAAGAGGGGCGTTGCTGTGGTGGTGAGATTTTGTTTGGTGGATGATGGGTGGATGGGTGGATGGTGGATGGGAATGTCTGGACTTTTTGGTTACTTGGAGAGAGCGAGGGAGGGGAGGAATGGTTTGAGGGGTTGGGGATGGGGTTGGGATGGGCTGGGCTGTGGCCATTCGCTTGGTAGGTGCAGAGATGTACCGGTGTTGGTGTACTCTGTATTTAGTCAGTCTGTAGTTGGTTCGTTGTTTGAAGCGAGAATTATAGGAGGTACATAATTTGCTTGTGTCGGCTTTTGTTTCAAAGGGTAGGGAGTATCTATTCTCGAGATTTCGCGGCTCTATCTAGTGATGGAACTTATAATTATGAGGTTTTATTAGCCATTTAGAATTTGAGTATCGTAATCTTTTATCCCAGCAGTTTATTACGCACGAAGATAATGTGCGTGGAATATTTGATACAACCTGGTGTTCTTATCATTTATTCCTCCAGAATCTCCCTCTGCTGTTGTTACAAAAAATCTCTCTCTCACCTCCTGTAATTCCTCATTCAGAAAACACCAGTGATCTCATTTGCAATCCCAGAAATCATAGAGAATAATGCATTCCTTCCTCCCAGTCCCCAATCCATACTCATATGCATCAAACAGGAGTCCTCGGCTCGTATCTCGAACACGTGGGTGATGTGTAACTGGGATGTGGTGTGGTTTGAGAACTTGTGAATTGAATGGGGGAGGGTGAGATGTGAAGTGTAAGGTGGGAATATTTGATTTGAGTGATCAGTTGGGGTAGGCTTTGATTATTCTGTCTTTTTGAATTCAATTCAAGTGATGAATCGTGGTAAATTACAGTATAAGATTTGGAGGGAGATACAATACGAGTGATGATTCGGAATACACTGTGGTATGAGTTATGAATTATAAAGATATAATTCAAGTGATGATTCGGAAGATGCTTTAGTATGAGGTGTCATCCGGAAAGTAGTAATGTGAATGATTCTTCGGATCCTTTTTTTGCTACTAGATATGAATTTGGAATATTTATTTCGAATACTTACACGAAATTTGCCTTAACATAAGACACAATTCGAGAAATTGTGGCAGAAATGATGTCGCATATCATCATTTCAATGATAATGGCTCGAAAAATGATTTGTAACTATGAATACGCCTTGGCGTAAGGCATAAGCTAGGGTAAAATTCCTAAAATGTGAATTGAGGAAAAGTCTGCCCAAAAAATAAGTCTCAAATCGCACTATGACTTCAATACGGTGTGGTTTGGAAGAAGTTGACTGAAATTATTATTTCAAATCAATGACACCAAGTTTTCTGGGTGCGTTGAGGCGACCATTTAGGGGCTCCAGATGTGCTTAAAAAAAAGAATGGGAATTCTCCATTACGTCCATCTTCAGCAACTCAAACACAATCGAAATTCGAACGCCAAACAGCTCAATGCAAACATTCAAATCATAACATAACCTACATACTATTTCTATCTTCACCCTTCATTCTCAATCTATCAGTGTTTTCGTTCATCAAATCGCCAGACCAAGTTACTAGTCTCACATTCCGAATAAATTTCGCCACGAGCCACACCGCCAAATCTGTTCAACTATCAAGTATTATCATCATGTTATCGAAGGAAGCTTCACCTACAAGGGATCTGGTATCTGCCGGCTCTTTGCATGAGACAATAAGGTTGCCCGATCTCCGTGAGTTGATAACATAGTATGTGATAATAAAAACATACTGACCTGATCCTCATATTAGCTCAAGAGTATCCCGATATCCAGGCTTTGCATAAAGATCTTGAAAGCTTACAGGGGGAGATCGACCAACTTCCCAAAGTTCAAGAGCACAATCCTGGTTATGAAATGTGATAAAAATTCAAGGAGCTGTAAATGGCTTTTTAAAAAAGCTTGATAACCTATTTGACCAGATCACGAATGAAAAGGCAACGCTATCAAACAGCTGCACCGCTTTGTCAGTTGAAATGAATCTATTGGACAAATATACTAAGAAATATGAGGGGAAGCGCACAAAATTTGATGAGGAAGGAAAGAAGTCTATTCAACTTTCGAAGATGGCAGGTCACGTTGAGGATTATGAGAAGCACATAAAGGATATCTGCAACCTTAAGGATATAAAAGTAGAGAGCACTGAGAGTTAGAGGGGTTGGATATATTGCTTGCCTACCTTGAGTAGGCGGACGTGCAACGGTGTAGTTGCATATTACCAAAGAAGTTTATATTCATCGTGATTTTACATATTCCTTGCGGGCGCCATGGAGGAGTCAGAAAGGCTAAAGAGCCAAGTGGAGGGTTTTACGCAAGTGATTCTACTGCTCAGCAGACAGCAAGCCTTTCAATATTGGATTAGAAGGCTAACGAGCCTAAGTGGAGGATTTTACTGCTGAGCCGAAAGCGTAATTGTACTACCAGCTAAGCTTCTACAATAGAATTCCTTTTAGCACACCTAAGTTTCTTGATTTGTAAAATGTATATGTGCTATTTTTGTGATTACAAGTACTGCGTTTGCACATTCAATCTATTTATTAATTTCAGCGTCATATTATATATAGGGTCACAATATAGTATAACATAAACTTATTTCACATTCACGCAACTTCATAAGAAATAATCTGCCTATATAAACGAGCTCCCTGTATCGTGCACGTCCCTGAATCTTATACGTTTTTTAACTATTATATATGACCACTTTAAAAATTTATAATAATTCGAATTAATAAGATATTAATCTAAGATTCAGTTTAATATATATTGCAATATATAATAATATAATAAAGCTATAAAATCTTTTAAGTTTTATATTTTAATAAAACTATTGAAAGGACACATGTTATAGCACGGGCCACCCCCGGGTGTAGAACGGACCCTACACAGGGGATAGACAAAAGAAACGGCGGCGGCTAGCTTCAATGATTGGTGGAATGCTTTGCCTCCCAACACGGTTACCATCTTCTCCGATGGATCCGAATCGTATGACGACGCTGGTAAGCACGTGGGCTACGGCTACGCGATCTACCAGGGACAAGCGCTTGTAGCTACCGGAAAAGGTGCGATTAACACGCTTTCGCATGTCTTTGACGCAGAAGCGATAGGGGCTCTGAAAGGGGCTTCAGAAAGCGCTTACGCTACCATCCAATGCGGATACACAACGATGGCTATGTATCGATAGTACCCTCTGTGATATGGTGTAAACGCGCGAGTGCTTCGGACACACTTCTCAATGGGCGTTCCTAGAAAGCCATCGACTAATCGATCGGCATGCGGTCAATATACGGTGGTCCCCTGGGCACCAGGGTATAACCGGCAACGAGGCAGCGGATAGCCTAGCAGACGCAGGAGCCAAGAGCGATATAGTGGATCCAGGGCCTACTGCGCAACCTACGATCAGTGGTATAGGATCGATAGCACGAAGCCTGGCTCACAACGTTACAAGTGGATGGTGGCGCAAAAACGAGCCAACGTTGTCAGGGGGGTATCGCAAATGGCAACTAGATTACGCTTTGAAGGAGCCTATGGAACTCAAACTCTCTAGGCCAACTCTGCATCGACTACTTGCGCTGCGATCCAGGCATGGCGACTTCGAGGCTTACCATAAACGTTTCAAGCATGAAGACGCAGAGACTCACTGTCCATGCGGTAAAGCTAAGACCCCGGAGCACCTTGTCTTCTGTGAGATCTCGGTTAGGAGGTTCCACTCGTGGCCGCTAAAACCTGTTCGCCCACCGACAACCGCCCGGGAAGGGCATGACTATATACAACGGCTTCTTGCTCTCCCCACAAGAGTTCGAGCGCTTTGTCACAACAACGCGATACTTTACGTTTTGCAACCGAGAGCCTAACGGCATCCCAAACAGCGCTCGACCTAGCGCCACACCCGACCCTCCCCCTCTTCCCCCCTCTCCTCCCCCCTTCCCTCTTCCCCCCCTCTCCTCCCCCCTTCCCTCTTTACCCCCCCCCCCCTTCTCCCCGCTTCACCTCGGAGCCTAATCTGAGGCGCGACCCATAGAGCGCGGCACAACACTCTATACGACGATACAAAGGCTGCATCCTAAACGTAACAACTGCCCCTTTTAGCACTCCCTACCAATGCGATTGCCATACAGCCCGACATTCACTCTTTTTAGATATAACAAGCAAAGGCTAATCCCTTCAATGCAGGACGCTCCCTCAAACGGCGGAAGGAGGCTGCCCACAGAGCTAGAGTTGTGAGAGACCGCCGGGAGGAGGCGGCCTCAGTGCTTCAACCTAGCGACGTCGTACGACACGTACCTAAGTGGTGAGCTCTTGGGTCTTCGACCCACTAGTGTATCGCCCGTCTCTAGTACCCCCCTCGGGAGGTCAAGAGCCTAGCTAGCTCATATAGACGTTAAACATAATAAATAAATAAATAAATTAATAACAATCTAATAGTTTTTATTATATTTATAAAATTAGTTTAAACCGAATCTTATTAATTTGTAGTAATTGCTAAAAAACAAATTTAATCGAATATATTTTGTAAAATCAATTTAAACCGAATCTTATCGAATTGTAATAATCGCTAAAAAAAATTTAATCAAATATAAACGAAATTCTGGATTACTAAAGGTTCTATAATCGTTGCAAATGACATTATCCATCATACACATTCCACATCTTATATTCCATATCACGTTTATCGTCACGTGAATTTGTAGATCTATTAGAATTCAACAATAATGAAAAAATTTTATACGAATTTTTGTATAAGTTTCGTATTTAAAGCGTTGATAATTCTACAAAGGCACCGCCCTAAGGTAAGAACCGGCAGAACGAAGGTGCTTCCTACGCACACATACACTCTTTAACGCAGTGCAAACTGCGCAAGAATGACAGCGGGAGCGCTTCTCTAAAATGGAGGGAGAGGGACCGCAGGGGAAAAGGGAAACGGCACTGCTCGGAGGTAGGAACGGAAGGGCAAGGGCGCTAGGAGTACCGACAGGCATAGCACACGGCTATACACGAAAGGCTCGCGGGGAGGCCCGCCTCCGTCGCGAGCCCGTCGCTAATACCCTTCGGGAGGTTTGAACTAGCCATTCTACATAGAGACGCTAAACTGAAAATAAATAAATAAATAAAGCGTTGATAATAGTGATACAATAAATACTGATTAGAATTATTTGGGGATAGTTGTATCAAAATTTGTTTTAATAATTATAATCTAGAACGATGCGAAAGGATCGTATTTCCAAAAAAAGTTTTCTTCAAAATTTGTTATATATGTTATTGACTAGATTATCTCGCATACCAACACCTGGAAGATCTCACATGGTGCAATATAGCTTAAATTCTGTCACTTACAGGTGCGTGCAGCTATTAGATAAGTAATATTATTCGTATGATTAATGATGATCTATACTCTAGTAGTTCGTATACATAACTTTGGAGAGTTCTTCGATATTTATAATGCTTGGCTTCTTGCATGTATATGATATATATAAATATGACCATAGGGATAAGACGACATCTGAGATACTACAATAGGTAATACTAGTCTTTAAGAGAATGAAAGGTTTGGAATTACTACCGGATCTATTTTAGTTCCACTCATTATAGGTTTATATGCGAGCTTTCTTCTAATGTTCAATAGTCATGAATGCTTCAAGAGAGCGAGCAATAGAAAGTTTGAGGGATACAATAATTCAAAGCAGAAGAATATTATCAATCTTAGATTTATATGGCCATTAATTTAGGCGTTGGTATCTTCACGTAAATGATCACAGTTGGAGAGTCTAGACACTTAATTCTTGACCAATAGTAGCTACCTAGTATTGTATTATATAATTTCATTACCTATATTGGTACAATGCCAAATTATTTTCCACTTAGTTCCAGTACATTTGGTCAGAAATTGCCTTGAAAGAGTATATAATTAACAATAAAAGGGTCATTTGGAGATAGTAGACGTAAGATGGCTTGATTTAAGAAATTGATTAATATTTCAATGGAATTCTCTATTAGCCTTCGATTGAATTCGATTAGATTGAGAAATAAATTGAAACCTTTCTCACCTCTTCCTTCTCCCCCATTTTTTTGTTGCTGTTATTCACTTTTTTCCATCTGAATCATGCTGTCACTAATCGTTAGATAAGTTTTTGAAGCTTTACAAACCCTAAGTGATAAAGAAATAGCCTTAAATTTTGAAATTTTCTCTCGACATGTATTGATTAACCTTGCCAAGCTTGGTAGCCTCGCCAACGATCTTCAATCCAGGTGACTTCGAAACTTGTTGATCAACTTCCAAGTTTCAAGCACAAGACTTGATCGAACATAAAATACAAATATTTCAAAACACATCCCAAAAGTGTTGGCTATCTCAAGATGGTAGGCTTTAATTACATACATATTTCTCTCTTCAAGATTTATCTCACCGTCGCTAATCAAACAGCTATCTAGTCCGACCGTTTTTCCTAACAGAGTTCGAAAAGATAGGGATGACCGTCCTCTCACCAGAGCTGAAAAGAAAAGTCTGTACACTCATTGCCTTGTCAAGCCTAATTAACTAATGCTTGTTAGAATCCTACGTGATTTTAGTAGGCCGATTATTTCTGAATGATCCTCCCCGCGCAATAACTGAGAAAGATGGAAAGTTCTTTTTCATCATTCTCAATGCCCTAGACCATGCCCCCGATGTAAGTATCAATCTACTCATTCATTGTAACAAAGTGGTGTATTGGAATTATTTGATTCCAAGTTCTTCTCTTGGATTACTTTTTTTGTATTGTTCAACCTCTACTTTTCTCAGCTGGAGATGGCTCCCTTCGAAGAAATGAATACATCATTACATTTACTAACAAATTTATTCTCTGATAGGTTAATTGGGACCTCGTCGCTGATCGTGCGGGATATGCCAATGCTACTACAGCTCGCATTTCCTATGGAAGACTTAGACGTCAACTCCGTCTCTATTATGCCAAAGAAGAGCCCAATATTGCACCATTCTATAACAGTCTCATGATTCCTAAGGCTCTTAATGGACCCTCCAAGAGTGATAAAGACAAATCCAACCCCCTTCCTGCCAGGTTCGTCAATCGAAAGGCCTCCAAGCCTGCCACTCCTTGGCATGCTAGCACGAAGCCGACAAAATTCCCAAGAAATCATGGCCAGGGTCTCACAATCAACAGAAATGATGATATAGTAGATCCAGTGCAGCCAAGAGATCCTACTGAATTTAAGCGAATCGAGGCTGCTGATGACCGTGATGAGTTCGACTCTGAGAACGAGTATCAAAACCACGAAGAGTTCAACTACACTGAATATCACGGTGTTAATCAGGAGGACAACACAATCACTCTCAGCGATCAGGAAGAAGACACTGACTGATGAATGAGTAATTCTGCAATACCAAGGCTACAATGACTCTAAGGCTTAAGGCTTAAGCTATAAGATCCATCGATTCCATAAGGTTCTGACTCTATTGCAACTTCCCCTTAATTCTTCAGTCTGAGCTGAGCTCATAATTCTTTGCAGATGTCTTATCAATTTCAGTTGAAGTATTCATTCCCTGATGATGTTTGTGAAGATTGGAGATTCATATTTGTACATTTGTGTCGTGGGAATTATGGAAAGCTCAACCGATCACTTTTGTTTTTCGGCGGAATTCATGTGAATAGCATGTCAGTCAGCTATGGGAACGCATACTGTATAGAAGCAGATATTCAAATATTTTGGACCTGGAGGGATAAGAAGTGCAACAATAGACAATCTGATGCTATAACTCTTTGTGTTTCTGTCATTCTTGGTCTAATTGTGACCTTGAAGACTCATGAGCATATGTGGGAATTTGAAGCAAAATACAAGAAAATCTAGGTTGTCCATATGAGATTCGCGCATGATATTACTCCTTAGATTCCTGACTTGGTGGAAACATGGGCTCAGAGTGTGCGATTTCATATGAATATACTTGCTAATTAGCATCATCTTTCCCATAAACTTCTAGAGTCTCTTATCCTCTCACTAATTCCATGGTATTTGGTTGTAAGCTTCTTTTGGTAGAGCCTTAGACTTCGATACCTGGAGATCAATATACTTCTTTTTCAAAGTGAACTATACTATTTACCTGGTCAAGTTGTGACTCGCAGAAGACGAGCATTACGGGTAGATGCATCATTAACTGGGCACCAATAGACTCATTGGGATCTCCAGTACTTGCTATGTGAATCATTGACGCGAATTGCATTATCCTGTGGCGTCTAAAAAAATGCACAACATCGAAAGTTCCATTCACTTCATCTTCATGCTACAACAACGGATATCTAGGGCACACTATATGGTAAGGTTAAGAGCTCGATTAATTCATCTTCAGTAAGAAAGAGATCCTTCGACTGAGTTCTCCGACTTAAATTGGCACTGGTCCCCAGCATTTGTTTTCACTTCCCCAATTAGATTATATCCAATTTTTGTAAATTAAAAGTTACCTGCTAGGCCTTCAGGCCTAGCCGTCCTATATAGTCATGGACTGAAAACGGACGTTAATGAAATTAATCAATCAATCAATCCGACTTAGATGTTTATCACTACTTAAGTTGATACTTCAATATTTCTCTTAATGATTACATATAGGGTAAGGATAAGTATTCCCTTCACGATCAAGCATGCTAACTGTAAAGTGCATGAATCTACTGAATGGGACTAGATATTCCGAAGAAATTGACAAGATGATTCGAGATTCTACATTCGGTATAATTAACGTATTCATTCATTCATTTTATCAATCTTTCATTCAGTCAGTCATTACCCCGCTTATGATGCTACAACACGTCAACGGTATTTAGATGTAAAATCGAAGTCAAACCTGAAAATTGGTCATGTTTATTCAAGTGAAAGTGTTGAGACCAATGAAAGTAGCAGTTCTGATGTTCTTAGCTTCCTAAAATTACCATCTGTAGATGATATCAAGTGAATGATTGTAGTAAATGTTGATTTCCCACCTCTTTTTTTTACTTAAGCGAAGAGAACATGAGGGAATTTTCAATGACTCTGGTTCCCATGGAGACAATATAAGAACATCTTCATTGCACATTCAACCCATCTTTTTTCATTCCACTTACAAAACATCTTTCTCAACCTCCATCCACTTGTAACCTCATATTATCATACCATTTGCCAACTTCAATCCTTCATAAGTTAATCCCTTCATCATTTTTTGCAGGTTCATCATGTATGTATCATTAATTTTATCTTTCTGCGATACTTTGACCGTGCTGACTAGTCTTTTGTACTTAGATCGATTCATAACAACATCACATTCCCCTTCAAAAAATACCTCAACAATCAAATTCAAAATGTCTGACACTGAGATGGTTGCTAGCTCTCAAGCTCCTCAGGCCAATGGTGGCATGAGTCAGGCCGATGTTGATTTCCTCATGTGCTGCCTTCGCAACACCACTGGCGGTTCTATCCAGGTAAGTCTTATTGTTGTGCTATTTTCTTATCCTGATGTTTTTGGTTTCGTTTTCCATCTACTGTTCCTGTAGGGCTTCACCTCCACCTTTCAAGATCACAACTATTTATCAACACTTTTAATTGTCATAATCTCCGCGCTCTCATGTATAATATACTCCCAAAAGATATGTTGTTCTTCGTGTGCGATATTATATCACAAATCATGACAGCAATGGCTGTAGTTTCATCGCAGAATCTGTCGTGGGCAACAATTCTCATATTCTCTTCACTTCCAAATCATACTTTCATCCCACATATATGCTTTGGATCCAGACTCCTGTTCCCAATAGCTGATAGAATTTTTTCAGGTCGATACCCAGCGAGTCGCCCAGCTCTTGAATTACAAGAACCCCCGTTCCGTAAGTGAATTCCTCGCGCATTCTAGCTGTTTCCTACTGACCTCAGATATTAGGTCTCTAACAAGGTCTCCAACATCAAGAAGAAGTACGATCTTCCTTTCGGTGCTTCCAGCCGTACTGCTGAAGAGATGGCTTCACTCAATACCGGAAAACATGGAAAGGGTGATGCATCTCCAAAGAAGGCATCTGAAGCTAATGGTGATAATGAGCCTGCCGTTCCTACGACTCCATCAAAGAACAGAGTCACCAAGGCTAAGGCCACTCCAAAGCCTCGTACTACCAAGAAGACTCCCGCTAAGAGATATAAGAAGGTTGTCTCCGAGGACGAGGATGATGAGCTTGCTGATCTAAAGGAAGAGGACCTCGAGAGTACAAAACAAGAAGACGAAGAGTAAATGCTTGTCGCCGTGATGACGGGGCTGATTTTGGTACTTCTATAAAGCTAGGGTGGCATATGTGCTATCAAAGCAAAATATGGGTACCGCAAGTGGTTCTGTTTAACGTCAGTTCTTTTAAGTCCTGACGCTTTCATTTTCCCTTCATGTCCATGGCGATTTGGTTTACGAATAGATACTAGAGAAAGTATGGGAGAGAGTAACTTATCAGCCATGGATAATTAATAGTTATCAATTCCTCGTTTTCGAAAAAATGAGTGGGTTCATAGGATAGTTGTTGGTTTTTTCTCACTTCAGCCTCGAGTTGTTCTGGAAATCACAATATCAAGGATTCTTACTTCTTTTACTATCGACTTAACCCGTGAATTACTCTCACAATAGCCGAGATCGGTTCAAGATTAACCATAAGAATGTCTACAAAAAAGAGGACCCCAGTCAATTCTCTTCTTGTGATGACGGCAGAAGGAAAAAGCAACATGAGGTCTGTGCAAACATGAGGAACCAACCGGAAAAGCCGCAGAATTTGTATCATATTCTTCACAATGCATATTTTTCTGCTACCTAAAAGCTGTAGACCTCTATTCCATACATAATCTGATCATGGAAATGTGACAGTACCTTCCATGAAACTGCAATGATTCATTCTCAAATCGTATTAACAGCCTCGGGAAGATATACAGCAGCCGTAAAAGAGAAGTATCCGGATAATTCACTTTCCATTCTATTGTTGCCTGCTACTTTAAATATGATTATAAGACCTCGGCTTGGCTTAGCTGCTACTTATCTGCTTCGCTTCTTCTCTATCTATCAACACTCACATTTAAACACAACCTTATAACCACGACCACACCCTAACAACTCTGAAAGTTAACTTGCGAATTCGAATTTTTTATCGCACAGCATTACTGAAAAATCGAAAAGTAATAATTTTATCTCGCACAAAGTAAGGATCCAGTTAGACGTCGAAGGTTTCCTAGGGTGAGAATGTTCGGTCTAACGAAGTTTGAGCTGACTTTAAGACAAGATCAAGCAATAGCAAAGATGGCCTCAATTACTTTGTCCGCGAAGGAGACTGATATGCTTGTTGCTGTCATGTCTGAGATGGGCGAGATTCCTAATACCGTAAGTAATATCTTTACATTTGTCATCTCCTAACTTGCTACGTCCTCGTGGATCGAAATTTTACCTCAGTGGATCTTGAGAACTATCCGACTATCCATACTCTTATCTAAGTTCGGTGAATATCATAAGTATTGGACTTGCATGCCAATGGATAGCGGGTTTTATCTGAAGTCTTCTACTTTAATCTACCAAGTTCCTGCCATATCTTCTTTCATACGATATCATTTAGATTTGAACGATACACTGACACATTTGAATAGATCGACTTCGAACATGTCGCAAAGCGAGTTGATGTAAAGTATGCCAGGAACGCTCGTCAAAGCTTCAAGAAGTTATTTGAGAAGTTGAAGGTATGACGCTCTCCACAAGATTCCATAAGTACTCGATCACACATGAGCATAATACTAATTTGACCCTCAATAGGCTCAAGCTGGACCTTCTCCAGATGGCGAAGTTAGTTCCACCCCTCCTAAGGCCCCTAGCCCAACTAAGAGAGCCGTTTCAAGGAAGAAGGTCGGCGCCAACCACACTCCCATCAAAGCCGTTCCTAAGCGTCGAGGAAAAAACCCTGTAGCTAAGAAGAATGTCAAGGAAGAGGATGTTAATAGTGATGGAGTGTTGGATGAACAAGCATTTACCGACGAAGATGGCAAGTCTCCAAACCATATTTCTTCTCCTACAGCCGAAAAGACTACTGGAAAGGATGCCGGTGTTACCCAAGCCATGGAACCTTGCAAAGTTGTTCAAAAATCAGATGAAGATGCTAGGATGTCTACTGATGATGAACAACTCGACGCCTATCAGCTCGATGCCGATGAACAGCTTCAGGCTGATGAATATGGCATGGCTCTTCAGGCCTACCGAGAGTGGTGTGGTCTCAATGAATACAACAACTTTATGGATGACGTTTGAGAAGGAATCGTCCGAGCTAAGCATTGGACTTCTAAGCTCTTTCATAAATTGTCTTTCCATGCCCCTTTGCGTTGCTTTCTTCCAAGAATTTCTCCGTCATCTAAAAAACGCATCATATTTACCAATTCCCAACTTGTATCTGCGCTTGCTAATTCAATTCACTTCGACAGAGGATTTCGAGTAATTTCGACCCTCCCCGTTCTCAATCAACTTCGATACCTTTTTACACGAGGATAAGGCGGCTTGGGATGAACATGATTTAATTTGTTCTCAAGTCGATCTAGATAATAAATTGGGAATTTTGATTTTCTTTTCCCCACAATTGTAACATGGGCCAGGATATGGGTTTCTCGGTTATTATTGTGGGACCTAATGTTATAGGGATATGGGAAAGGGGGGGTGGTGCACGGTCAATGACAACCAACACAGCAACTTCATAGTTTGCTTTTCAATGCAAAGCCCCGTAACTACAATCTAAATTTTCTGCTTGTGAGACCTTTTGTGAAAGTATCCTTTCTGAGATTCAAAAGACCTTTCTTTACCAACTCTTTCGGTATTCACTGTTCCGCCTATCATGCCACAACCCACCTCTTTTGACTACTTCTAAATCAAACAACGAAATTGCCCATTGACCACCCCAATCTTTGTAACATCATTCTCAATTCTTTCATACACACAAACTTTCATCAACGGTAGCTTGCGCTACATCTACAAATTGACTATTCTTGACAAGCCAGTAAGTATTAATCTCTTAACCACAGTCTAGAGATTAAAAAGAAGGACGTCCTCCCTCCCCTTCCCTCATCTCAATTTGTCGGTCTTATTAGATCAGAAGACTTATCTCATCTTTCCTTCCGTAGCCGTCAATCTGGACTTCGCTCCCGACTAAATACTCAATACTCATACCCTCTTTTGAAAAAGGCTGACCTGTTGGATTGTCTGGAGTAATCGATCTATCAAGTCAAGAGAAACCCAACAATACACATAAACATTCAAGACTCCATAAACTTAGCAAAAAATTGTGCAGCATTGGCTCCAGCTTCTAATGAAGAACAATTCAAGTTCCTTATTAGCTGTATTCGATACAGCAACAATGGAAAAGTACTATTCCTCCACCAGTTTTCACTGTCAATCTACCTTTTCACCGTCGAATCAGTGTCGCTTCTATTCAAGAATATACACTGACATCAAAACAGGTCGACTTCGGTCAAGTAGCCAAAGAATGCAAGATCGTTACCAAAGGCGCCGCGTAAGTTTCATTCCGCACCTCTTCCCATCACATCCCAAGTCTCCAATCTACCGTGACCTCAACTAAGCCCCCCCATTCTCAGCGCAAAACGCTACGAACGCATGATGCGCTCCCATGGCATCGCTCCCAATGCCGCATCGATCAAGCCCGCTCCCGGTAGTTCCAGCTCCTCCTCAGGCTCGACATCCGCTCTACGCAGCAAATCCAGCGGCAACAAGAAGCGCAAGTTTTCAGGTGAAGAAGAAAATATGGATGATGATGAGGAATCTACCAAGCAAGGCACAAGCAAGTCTAGACTTAAGAGAGAGGTTAAGGGCGAGATTGGTGCGCATGCTAAATGTAAAGGAAGAGGATTATCGTGAGGATTCGCAAGTGCGCAGTTGCAAGAAGGATTAAAGATGGATTGTGTGATGTTAATAGAGAATTAGTCGATTATTATAGTGGTGGAAGTGTTAATGGAGATAAGGGTGGACTTGAGTATGAAGGTATTGATGGTTATACTGGCTCATGTATAACTGCTGGCGGGTATGGGTGCTGATACTATGGGCTCTACAGCCAGCAACCTGCTGGATATAGTTATGATACGGGTGGATACAGTAGAATGATGGTACCAGGGTATGATGGGAAACACAAATAGTATGGGCAATCGTGGTGGTCAGAATATGATGACCCAAGAAGCATGCTATCGGGTGCAATAAATGCGAAACAGCAAATCATCATAAACAGGATTCTTGTTGGTGGAGTAAAAGTTTCGAGCATTCGGTTGTTGGCAAACGGAGGAGACTTTTTGTGCTACGGGTCTGGCTAGAGAATTTCGAATCATGTCATTCTTCGATGTAACAAGGTAGTAGGCTTGGAATGATATTCAATTTAGCTAATAATCTTTTAGGGTTCCTAAGATCCTTTGAGTCTGACTTCTCTCAGGATTTGTAGGGAAATGTCCAGGTTTATATACAAGTTCAGATGCAAGGTGTGACAGCTCATTACGCATAAGAGTGTGACGAGACCTTATTCATCCAATATACCCGGAGTCTAGTCCGGAACCATTCTTCCGTACAACACTGCCTCCCCTCTTATCAAGACTCGGCCCGAGTCTTAGTCTTGGCTAGAACCTCAAGAGCTTCCTTAGACACCGGTTTGAGCGGTTGCCGCTGGTGAAATGCCGTTACCATTGCCTTCGCGCCCTCGCCATCGAACTGATCGTATGGTTCCCAAGTCCAATGCTTCTTGGCTGGCCACCCCTGCCACTTGACAAGATACTTCACATCACCTTCGGTATCGATGGAGTCCATGATCTCCTGCACATAGTACTCTGGCTCAATTGGGTCTGCCTTCCGCAGGACCTGGTCAGGGTCAGGGGGTACCTGATTGCCAGCGCGGTAGGGTTCAATGAGAGAGACGTGGAAGGAGTTATGGATACGCCATCCCTTAGGTAATGTTAGCCTGACAGCGGTGGGAGAGATTACCTTTTGGATCTTGAAGGGTCCCAACATTTCTTTTGTCCAACTTTTTAGCGGGGCGTTTAGTTTTGATATTCTTAGCATTTAACATCACCAACTGTCCTGCTTCATACTCTGGTGCCTTCATTCTTCTCTTGTCGGCCCATGCTTTCATACGCTCACGACTTTTCTCTAAGTGCTCCTTTGCTTCCTCATGCACTTGTGTCATCCAATGTGAATACACCTGACTACCCGGGTTTCGGGGCGGGTCCACGGTTGGATTGTGTGCAGCCGGATGGAAGCCGTAGTTAGCGTAGAATGGGGTTAATCCAGTGGAGGTCGTTGTCGAGTTGTTGTACGCGAACTCAGCTGTTGCCAGTAAGTCCTCCCAGTTGGACATCTCGTAGTTGACGAAGGCCCGCAAGTAGATTTCAAGTATCTGGTTAATGCGTTCGGTCTGTCCATCAGTCTGGGGGTGAAAAGCAGTGCTCATTCGTGACTTAATGCCGACTAGTTTCAGGAAGTCCTTCCATAGGCCGGCGGTGAATCGGGAATCCCGGTCCGACACGATATCCGTAGGCACCCCATGCAGCCGCCAATAAGTTCGAGCGAAGATGCGGATGAGGTCTTCCGTTTTCTTGCCCTCGATTTTAAGCGCCACGAAATGTGCCATCTTCGTGAATGGGTCTACCATAACCCAGATGCTATCACAACCATTAGACACCGGCAGATCTGTGATGAAATCCATTGTGACCGTGTGCCAAGGTTTGTAGTGCAGCTCGATAGGTTGTAGCTTGCCGTAGGTTGCATGCCGAGAATTCTTGTTCTGTTGACACTCAAGACAGCCAGCGACGTATTGTCGAACCGTTTCTTTCTAGTTTAGGCCACCAAAAGTTGCGGGTTACTAGTTCCATAGTTTTGTCCATCCCCATGTGACCTGCGACTCTTGTATCATGCTCGGATTCTAGCACGCTTTTTCGGAGTTCGCTAGGTACCCACAGGCGGTTCTTACGGTATAGGAGTCCCTCTTGTAGAACAACGTCCTTATCGGGAGAACGCACTTGGTACTGGTAGTCGTCATCCTTTTTGGCTGCTTCTTTTGACCTTTTTAATGAAGTCCGGAGTCCAATTTGGTGTCGGGATACTGCATAGTCGTGCTGACGAGACGAGAACTGCCGGCCCTGTCGAGTAGGAAAAGTGTTTTGGTTGCAAGACCGTCGTGATCGGCTGGTCTTCACTCCCCCCTTTCTCAGGTCGGTATTGAGGTAAGCGCGAAAGTATATTCTGATTGGCCATTTAGAGTTTCAGTGGTGCAGCATCATGGTAACCACCGGTCTAGTACCAGACTGCGGTTCTGTCTTCATCCGTTTGTTGGTTCCCGAAGCTTCCGGGTTTCGTCTTTTGAGCATGGCAACAACCATTGTTTCACCGTCTGTGGGCTTTGTTCCATGTGTGAGCGATGGAGCCCGTTTAAAATCCTGATCCGAGTCTTCTAGTTCCATGAATTGGTGACTAGGTCCCGGAGAGAATTGAGTTGTGACTGCATCAATCTTGACTCTTTTGGAAGAGGGTTGTGCAGGTTTGTCTTCCGTGAGTTTTCTTTTGGTGGCAGATACTTTTACCGCGGCCGAGGGTAGATCCTTACCTGCAGTATCCTTTCTTGCAAAGCATTCTAGGGTGTGGTGGTTATTCCTACCACATCTCCAGCAAAGGATTTTCTCCTTTTTACGCTGGTCGATGTCACTCTGGTTTATACCTTGTAGTGCATCTTTAGACGTAGCCCATTTTTTGTCTTCTGCGGATAACGAGGTGTTGGAACGCTTCTCCTCTATTCTTGAGAATTGGCCTTGGCTTTGGCTGCGGTTGGAGCGAGTATCTTGCTTCCCACGATCGTGTTGGCCCGACTTCGAGTGCTCCGTTGTCGAAATGGGCGCGCCTTTTCTCTGAAGGGTTAGGGTGATCCTAAGGAGGGTTAGCCTTTGATGATTATTGAAGTTTCTTTAAAGGAAAAGTGGAAGGGGATTGTTTCTCGACGGCAACGTCGTGAGTAGAGTTGTTTATTTTGTTGTGAACTGTTTTCAGGCTGAGAGCTCATATGGTGAGGATCAAATCGTAATGTGGGGCTGCCACGTAGTATGGTGATGTATTATACTTGTGGATGAGGCTAGGAAGGAATCGTAATGAAGTAAAAGATTATAATGTAACAAGGTAGTAGGCTTGGAATGATATTCAATTTAGCTAATAATCTTTTAGGGTTCCTAAGATCCTTTGAGTCTGACTTCTCTCAGGATTTGTAGGGAAATGTCCAGGTTTATATACAAGTTCAGATGCAAGGTGTGACAGCTCATTACGCATAAGAGTGTGACGAGACCTTATTCATCCAATATACCCGGAGTCTAGTCCGGAACCATTCTTCCGTACAACAGGAATCCCGAGGGTGATTTGCAATAGTAACTGGCTGTAGTCAAATGCAACAACTAAAATCTAGTTCGTTATTCAAATAGGAACGAAAATGAAAATTCTTCAAGGATATATGAAGTGTCGATGGCAAACAATCTCCCAGTTTCGAGGCCAATTATTCAAGATATACTATGCAGTGATGACATGTGGTTGTTGTCTTTGGCTGGCAAGACTATCAATACTTATAATTTTTGAAGCTATGAGTTTTGCTTATCGCTGGTACTTTAAGCATCTGCGAGTTTCTCTTCAACTGCTCTAATATCAGCAGAATTGAATAGGTCAACTCGGAGAATTGATTAGTATAATAAGAAACTTACTTAAATTATGATAGTACCCTAAGGGTGCAGCAAATATTCGTGAGTGAGCGAAGAAGCTATGATTCAGATTTGTGCTCACTCATACAAACTACTAGAGGCGAGTCCTGGCATTGTATGGACAACACAATCATCAATCGTTAGTGCTCATCCTTCTTAGGTAGTGATTGCCTCCGTAGTACTCCAAGAATAGACCCAAGATAGCGGCCTTTCAAGTGTAACTTTCGCTATCATTTACTTGAATAAGTTCATAAGACCGCGAAGAAAATTCAGCAATTGTTGATTTCTCGTAACTCCACCGGAAAGGGACAAATAAAGTAAGAGAGATAGTTCGCAGAACAGATGGAAGAAACTCCATTACTATATAGACCTTTTCTAAATAGGTTTGTGACATAGAAGCCCTTCTGCCAGGCTGAGGGCGCTTGCGAGAAGGGTAGACGATGGAATAAATTAGACTTTTGTAAAGTGAAATCACTGTCATTTATGCACCAGCTAGAAAAGGGATGTTGAACTTTTTCCAGTTACGATTTCCCTACATGGGACGTACCAGGTACAATTCGAGGCTCCTTTCATACACTTTCTGTTCCATAGTCGATGGCATCATTGTTGGCAGCTATCTTGGAGCCGCGAGACAAAATACAGCCTTTCCATGTATATCACCGTGAACTTTAAAGGCATGTAAAAGAAGTGCCGGGTTGTATAGCCAGAATGTGAAAGTAATATCTATATCGCATATTTTTGGGCCAAAGAACTCATACTATCGAGTAGAAGAACATGTTTTCACCTACACAAGATAATCAAACCATCTCTCAATTCAAGCCAAGCGCATCTAGCTGGGAGATTATCAATTAGAAAATATCCTCTCATAATTATAGATTGTCGGAAGTATGAGATTTTCCGTCCCGGGTAGGCCCAGACTCGTTGTTGATCCAATTCTCTGTTGTCGCTTGTAACTTTGTCTTTTCTGAAACCAACGCCAGAACACAATCTTTTGTTTTTTCAACAATTCCACACCTTAACAATTTTCTCTCGACATCGATTGAGCAGACAGAGTTCCTCTGTCACTGCTCTGCTATCTCAAATTATCTTGGACCTCTTTTAAGGTATGTATCAAACGGTGATGATTATTTTTCGAGTTTTTGTTTTTGCAACCTTGGGATGGCTTCTCCTCAACTTCCATCACATGCTCGGTCTAACAACCACGCTCCCATCCCGCATATCTCTTTATAGCACGGATCTCTGTCAAATATCCATTGGTTGCCTCTTATATCACCTAGATATCAAGGAGCGTCTGACTGAGGCGCCATCAATTATTTCACAAAGGAATCTTCCTCTTGATGATGATTGTATGGGTGCAATAAAACTTGACTCCCTCGTGCAGCAAAACTGCACAAGAGAAATACAAAGAGATCTAGAGGATTGAGGCCGATCGATTCACTTGGTAGACCATGATTCATGTATCATGTACAAATTTCCTACCTCCCGGTCTCTTACTCAACAGGCCTTTTTCCTCTCTTTTCGTAGCTGGGCAGACTCCTCAGCCTGAAAGCAGCTGAAGATACGACCTACCTTCTCGAGAAAAGCCATCATCTGTATATGGATTTAAATGCTAGTATGGCGCTTCTCCTTCAGTGTATAGTGACAATTCCTATCTCACTGCCGTCCACACTTTCATAACGTCGCTTCCCACTTTCCTATTCACTCTCATCTTTTACATCCTATATACCACCTAATATACACTTCCCCGCTTCATACTTCCACTTTCGGAATATCTATCACATCAATACTCTTGGTCTGGGAACCTCGCAAGGTGCTCGAATAATAAGCACTGATGAATTTCCTCCTTTACAGACGTTCCTTCTTGCATAATTCAACAACCTCACGATTTATTGACAATTGAAGTTTCACGTAGATGTCTTCAGTCAATACAGATATCAACATGAGCGACGCGCTTGACAGTAGCCAAGGTCCCGGAAATATCAAGGTCATCGTCAAATTGGAGAAGCAAAGCTCTGCCCGTCGTGGTTATGTTGCGACACCAGGCAGATTCAGAGCAGTAGATAAGTCTAAAGCCACTCCAGCTGCTGATGATCGTCCCCTCGACTCTATCGAGAAATACGGTAACTATGAGCCGGTCACGCCTACTAAATCATCAGCTAGAGCTTTTCAAGGAAGATGTACAAAGATGGCCAGATCCCGATCTCCCGAGAAAACATCCAGCATCAAGCGTAAGGCTGATAAGTTTGCAAATACCAGACAAAGCCCAAGTAAGTCGTTCAAGTATTTGTGGGGATGTTTTTGCGGGCAGCATGCGTACCCATTACTGCTCCCAATCTATTCGGTGGTTAATCCAAAGAAGTTAGATTGAGCTAACATTTTTCAGAGAAAGACACAAATGAGTGTGCGAAAAATCTGGTTGGAGAACTGCTGGAGAGGTTCTTGCAGAAGATGATGACAATGGAGATGATTGGGAAGATGATCATGCTGGCGTTCGATCTGATGATAACACCTGGAATCAAGTAGAAAAGGTTATTGGATCTACAGGAAAGCCTACACACCCAAACGGTCGAGCCGAAGGCCGTAAACTCGTATCATGGCATAGTGAGTCCCAGAACTTTGCACTAAGTACGAAACACATAGACTAACATAAGCCATAGGAACCCGAATGATGGAGAAATTGATACTACACATCGTTTTCGAGTGCCGCCGTGCCAACATCAATCTTCCATGGGATAAGATCGCTCACCGACTATGTCCTGCGAGTTCCGGTGCAGCCGCACAACAATTCATCAATAAGATGCGTGACGTTCTTATCACAGAAGGCCACCTTGTTCCTCCTCCTATAGGAAAGAAGGCTGTGTTTGATCCGAATATTCGTGGCTACATTCGTGACATGGATGCTAAAGACCCAAAAACATCTCGTTCTGTCGGGTGGATGAGGAGATCGTTGACTTGAAAGAGAGCCTTGTCGTCCCTGGTGTTTCCCGAGGCTCTGGCACCTATCGTCGGAACAAGGATCTTTGGAGTTGTAAGAAATCAAGCATCGCCGAAGAAACACCTACCAAGATAGTGCGTGCTCGCCCTCGTCCTGATAAGCAACTCTCAAAAGCAAAGCCCGGACGAAAGGAGAAGACATCAAAGAACAAGAGGGAGCGATCTGAATCACTTGATCCTGCAGAGATGCCCTCAGACGATGACTACAACCCAGGAAACCGTCTTAAGATCAAAGGCTCTCGAAAGCGCAAGGTCAAGGTCAAGTCTGAGCGTAATTATGATTCGGATGAGGACATGGAGAAAACTACATATTCTGAAGACGAATCATTTGGTTATTCTGATGATAATGCATACCTTCAAGACACACCAAGCAAGAAGAAGAGCTCAGGGATCCAGGCAATGACACCTGTAGCTGCTCTTCAATTAAGCTTAAGCTCTCTCCAGATATGCTCAGTCAGTTCCCTGAGGGCATTACCAGCAACTTTGCTCAAGAAAGATCCACAGACGATAAAATCGAGAATGATGAAGATGTCCAGTTTGATAATGATGGAGCTCTGGAGGAATTCTATGATAGCGAGAATACAGGTATCAATAATTCTGCTCTCGATGGTGATGATGTTTTTGGCCCGGAAGGTCTAAGGCTCGACAATAACCACGGTGTTGAGCTACGACCAGAAGCTTTGTTCAATTCCAATTACATCGGAGATATGAACACTGCCTGCAATTTTTATGGTTCCCGCGTCGAATGAATGCTGCAGGATATATCCCTGAATACAACACGGCCATTGGCAGTCACCACTTTTCCGCTATTGGAGTCCCGACTTTTGAGAAATACTCAAAGCAGCAACTCGTACTCTAATGATCATCTTTTGGGCATGCAAACTTTCAATGTAGCATCTGCTCTGCACACCAACGTGAATCTCGGTAACCCTAATAGCATGATGCAAGGTTTTAATGGAGGTCGTGGCAACATGGATTCATCCTCCCAGGTCGCTGGATTCAACCCGGGCAACGATGGCTTTGGCCATCGTTCCACCAACACCAGCTATGGTGGAAGTGAATTCGATCATGGCACTGGATTCAACCCGGGCAATGGTAGCTTTGACCATCATTCCACCAAGACCGATTATGGTGGAGTGTGAATTCGATTATGACATGGCCAGCATCACTCCTGATCAACACTTTGAACCTGTCATGAGTTGGAATGAGCAATATATCGCCGATAACTCTTTCAAGCCGGATGAGGGACTGTGAGTTGGTTTTTGAGGCTCAGAGTTGCACGACCTTGGAACATGATTGTTGATAAGAATCCCATGCCATTTCTTCTCTATCCAATGTATCTTCCAACATCTTTTAAGGGCGTTCTGATCTCTACAACCATCTCTTTTCTTCTCCTTCTTTGTATTCAGGGTGATTTTGAAGAGGTTGAATCCATACTTCTACCCCAGCTTCAGCTTCTCTTTGCTTTCTGTGGCGCTTGGATGTGAAAAAGTCGTCATGATATCCTGGCTACTCAAAGTTCCCTCGGACTTTTTCATAGTCATCCTTTTCTAACCTGATCATTATATTTAGGAAGTCTTTGGGGCTTGGTGGAGGAAGGAAAAATGGTTAAAAGGACACAGGGCTACCAAATATGTGCGAGCGTTGCTTTTGCTATTTCCTTGTCGTATTGCTGTAGGCGAATGACAAGTCCTTCCGCACTGCTTTCCCATCCGGCTATCGTTTTGCTCTTGTTCCCGAGAACTCTTCGTGGATAGGAAAATACGTAAGAAGTTGGATGCTGTTTGCGTCGGATTCGTCATTAGCTTACCAATCCATAAAGCGGAGGATGAAGTGGCTTGTATCATAGATAGACGCCGTAATGACAGTTTTCCGTGATGTTCCCTGTGTCTTTTGATGATATGTGTGATTCCCATTCAACACTAAAGGAAATTCAGTAGCTCAGTTCCACTTAGCTTGCATACATCCATTCTGAATAGTGCAGCTTTTTCTGTGTTTTGAATGACACCTTGTTATGATCTGAGTTCGAAAAGTCGGATCTGCAGACTCAATCAAAAATGGGCGAGTGGGCGAATGGCCATAGGTTTTTTGTATGAAATGCGGTGTGTTGTCGCAAGGTATTTATTTTCCGCTGAATCTTCGTGAGAGAGGTACCAAAGGAATTTGGTGGTCTAACCCAAGCCAGTAGCCCTTCCTGTACTTCACAAAGTTGTAAATCACAAATCTGTGGGCACTTCAGCTGTGTTCAAAAAAGCACCTCTTGTATTGATATAAATTTTGACAGTGAGGCCAAGTTTCGGTTTTATGTCTTTCTTGATAATGCTACCGAGGGAATCGCGAATATTGCACAAGTGAGTTATAAGGTCCAGTCTGTCCAGTGCACAGTTTGTTTTTCAAGTCTGAAAGAGAAGCTACGTAACTAAACCTTGTTTTATAATCCCATAGATTTATCGTAGTCAAGGATCAATAAGCACTCATTTCCCTGAATTCAGCGCACTGAAAGTGCTTTCTTGGATTGTATGAGGTGGTTCGAGTTTAGGGGAGGCTGAAAGAAGACCAAAATATTTCCAGGTATTCTAGACTTCAGCATTAGACTTGATGAAATAGGTAGAGGTAAAGGCTTCTAAGGTTACTCACGATATCTCAGAACTAGACACTGAACTTATCGATATTTATTCGAAGATACTGTATTCTTGAAACTCTGTCTCACAAATATCGTTTTTAGTGGAAAACAGAAAGAGTTGGGGTTGAAGACCGAAATACATAAAGAATCAGAAAGGTGGAAAATCAGAAAGAGAAATCTGTCGGGTGAATATCACTCACAGACTTGTTGAATAAATAGGCGAAGTCTGCGCCACTCAGACGTCCCCTTCACCTTCCTTGATTATCTTAAATTTTTGACTTTATGGTGGTGAATGTAGAGAAGCGTTTTATTAAGAAAGAGACATGTAAGTCACGAATCTTTACAGTCAAAGGTAACTTGTTCATTTCTGTCGAAAGACTGCAGTAGTCTTCATGATTGTGTCAAAAAACTCGAAAGCTACCTCAGTCTATAGAAGATACAAGATAGAAGACTTATCTGTTAGTCAGGCTGTACAAAAGATGACTGGGGAGAAGTCTTTGTGTTAGCTAGCCAATTTCCATATCATTGTGACTGAAGGTGATTGGAGATCAAATTTACCCATTAAATCAAGCTACAGTCCCATACTATACACCAGACGGTAAGTATCCGATGATTAATCCTAACCATCACTATTGAGAGTGATTCACCAGGCCCTGATGATATTCCCTCTCACCTTTTCTGCAACTTCAAATGTGTGGACTTGGTTTGATTGGTTTGATTCGCAGTTACATGGACTGTGGATTATATTGGCTCAGCTATAAGCCGTCAGTGAAGTTCCTTCAAAAGAACCCGAGACCTACACTATGAACTGATTGATATCTCTGCACGCAAAAGATAAAGAGATCTTTCATAGAATATTCAGAACTTCTTTAGTGAGTTCACTCCTTAGCTGATTATTGAATTGGAGAAACAGTGTATATCAAAGTTGCCCTATAGCGTCAGCAGCCCCTATGGTCCCGCTTCAGACAGACAACAGCCACTAAATACCAATGATCTTGCCCGACGTTAATTCGGGATGAGATGGTAATCAGTGAAGAAGAATGGCGAGAAATTTTATAATAAATTGACAGAATGATGCAAGAAGTTGATGAAGGTATTAGGAGAATTTACGATGAGTTCCTCCAGCTGATGGGTGTGACATACAATGACAACCTAGCATAAAACTCAAGCGCATACATGCCTTGGAAACTATGCCATATAGTCTCACATGAAACAGCCAATTTCCTTATACCATGCAACAATGAATTGAGTTACAGTTGAGGTTTTGGGGCTTCAAAAGATGAACACTGCACTGGTTATGGTGTGTTATTTCCCTTCTGCATCACCCAGCAACCGCTCATATCAGGTTAAAAAATGCCCAAGCACTGCCTGAGTCTGGAGATAGCTGTGGATATCCATACATTATACTTTTAAGGAGATGATGTTGTTTGGAATAGTCTGTGACGTGAATATTTGCTCCAATAGACTGAGATATAATCATGAGTCACATAATATTGAATAAATATGATTGAACACAACAGATAGCATCAGAATCAATTCCAATAAAGTCTTATTTACACTTGTTTAGGTAGCAACTATGGACCAGGGGCAATCTAGAAGGCGATGTGCATAATCTTGACAACCTTTGATCATATCAACAACATATAGTTGAGGATTTAAACATCAGGGTTCTTTAAAACTGTAACAT
Source organism: Monilinia fructigena (assembly GCA_003260565.1). Lineage (NCBI taxonomy): Eukaryota > Fungi > Ascomycota > Leotiomycetes > Helotiales > Sclerotiniaceae > Monilinia > Monilinia fructigena. The sequence goes on along the minus strand of QKRW01000007.1, from coordinate 1,094,958 downwards.
AATGAAGGCAAGTACGGATTCTTATATGATAAATGAGGAACTATACCTCGGCTATAGCCTTCCTCCTTTGTGCCAGTGATGGGAAAACCTAGCTTGTGAATTCATGGTCTACGCATCTATGTTAAATCCTGTGGGTGAAGCACAGGTAGCACATGCCACCACTTTCCCGGATATAGAAGTAGAATTCTCGTGGAACAGAAAGTTAAAATATAGTTGAGCCTTCAAGCTCAGTACTCATTCATTCAATCTGTGATGGCTCGGATCTCTTGAAGGGGAAAGGGGTTGAGTGACCTGTAGAGACTCGGGAGGATTGATTGAGCGCATCTCAAAAGCTAAGATCTGAATATCAATACCGAGTAACTTGAAAGGCAGGTTGCAGGATATATTGAGTAGAGTATAAATACCTACCTACCTATACACAGGTAGTACTCGTTGATCAGTCTCACTAATATTCGCAAAATCAATGTTGAACAGAAGTTGTATTCATTGATCATTGTTATTAGTCATCACCTATATCCTCGGCTCCTCACTCGGGAAGTTCCGCTTCATCAAGATGCTTCTCGCAGATTCGATGGGGAAATGGTTCTTCCGAACATGGGGCCCAGAAAAATTATCTTGAAGGTCCAAAAGTCTCCATTCATTCTGTTTCCTTTGAACAACAAAAAGCCTCCTCTATTCAAATTTTGAGAGCTTTGATATCAACTCATATTTGTTTTTATTTCATAAGCGTCTTTCATTCAATTGATTCAAGATGCAACGTGCTTTGAGTTCTAGAGCTAGAGCTTCGGTCCTTTCTGGATCAACAGCTTCGAAGCTTCGTCCTTTACAACAACTGAGATTCACCCATAAGGTATATTGAATTCATTGCATGTTTCTTGGACATAGGATACCGTTCCCAGTCATTATGTGCTAATCAGTCCTTCATTTTATAGGAGCTCAAATTTGGTGTTGAAGGCAGAGCAGCTCTTCTCGCCGGTGTTGAGACTTTGGCCAAGGCTGTTGCCACTACTTTGGGACCTAAAGGCCGTAATGTTCTCATTGAGTCAGCATATGGCTCTCCAAAAATTACTAAAGGTTTGGAAAGCTGTTAAATATTTATGACTATAATTCTAATTATTCGTAAACAGATGGTGTAACCGTTGCCAGAGCCATTACTCTTAAGGATAAATTTTGAGAATCTTGGTGCAAGACTTATTCAAGATGTTGCCTCCAAAACCAACGAGACTGCTGGTGATGGAACTACAACTGCCACTGTCCTTGCCAAATCTATCTTCTCCGAGACCGTAAAGAATGTTGCTGCAGGATGCAACCCAATGGACTTGCGCAGAGGTACACAAGCTGCCGTGGAAGCTGTTGTCGAATTTTTGCAGAAGAACAAGCGCGATATCACAACTAGCGAAGAAATCGCTCAAGTTGCAACTATCAGTGCAAATGGTGATACCCACATCGGAAAGTTGATTGCCAATGCTATGGAGAAGGTTGGAAAGGAAGGTGTGATCACAGTCAAGGAAGGAAAGACCATGGAGGATGAACTTGATATCACCGAGGGAATGAGATTTGACCGCGGTTATGTCTCCCCATACTTCATCACCGACACCAAGTCGCAAAAGGTAGAATTCGAGAAACCATTGATCCTCCTCTCCGAGAAGAAGATCTCGAACGTTCAAGACATTATCCCAGCTCTTGAGGCATCTACTCAACTCCGTCGCCCATTAGTCATCATTGCTGAAGACATTGATGGAGAGGCTCTTGCTGTATGCATTCTTAACAAGCTCCGTGGTCAGCTCCAAGTTGCTGCTGTCAAAGCTCCTGGTTTTGGCGACAACCGAAAGTCTATTCTCGGCGATCTCGGTATCTTGACCAATGCCACTGTCTTCACCGACGAGCTTGATCTCAAGCTCGAGAAGGCTACAGCAGATATGCTCGGCACTACTGGATCTATCACCATCACTAAAGAGGATACTATCATTTTGAACGGAGAGGGTAGCAAGGATGCCATCGCTCAAAGATGCGAGCAAATCCGAGGTGTCATGAACGACCCAACCACATCCGATTACGAGAAGGAGAAGCTTCAAGAGCGCCTTGCTAAGCTTTCTGGCGGTGTAGCTGTTATCAAGGTTGGCGGTGCCTCAGAGGTTGAGGTTGGTGAGAAGAAGGACCGATTTGTTGATGCTCTCAACGCTACCCGTGCTGCTGTTGAAGAGGGTATCCTTCCAGGTGGTGGAACTGCTCTCCTCAAGGCTGCTGGCCAAGCTCTCGTTGGCCTTAAGCCCGCTAACTTTGACCAACAACTTGGTATCAACATTATTAAGAGTGCCATCACCAAACCAGCACGTACTATTGTTGAGAACGCCGGCACAGAAGGATCAGTAGTAGTTGGTAAGCTCATGGATGAGTTTGGAGCCGATTTCAACAAAGGATTCAACAGTGCCACCGGGGAGTACGTTGACATGATCGCTGCTGGTATCGTTGACCCATTCAAGGTTGTCCGCACCGGTTTAGTTGATGCTAGTGGTGTTGCCTCATTATTAGGCACCACTGAAGTTGCTATTGTTGAAGCACCAGAAGAGAAGGGACCACCAGCTGGCGGTATGGGTGGCATGGGAGGTATGGGCGGTATGGGAGGTTAGTACATCATCTCACTCATCTCACTCATCTCAATAAGCTTGACGCTAATAACACAATAGGAATGATGTAAAAAAACCTTTGGTCAAAGTAAAAATCAAAATACCCGTCTGAGCCTCATCTGTTTGCGCAATTTGCCATCAAGCAATTTGGTACCGGACATAAAATTGTATTAACACCCCACTCAACCCTTTTCGCTCCCCATCCTGCGTGGCATTACGGAACGATATGATGAGTTTTAAGAGATTATGACCATGTAAATTAATGAAGCTAAAATGAAATATAAAAAAATTTCAAATTTATATTTATTCGAGTTGGAATGTGACATTGACTGCAGGGATTAATTGAGTGAGTAATTGACTTATTTTATATGGATAGTTTGCTTATCTGCATATCATTGTTCTTGGAATACGTCTGCCTTGTGATCAAGCATATTATAAAGATAGGTAGATGATTAGGAAGATACTAACTGCACTAGAGTATGTAGGTAGCATTTGTAAATGATAAATCTTACTATAAAAATATCGATGGGCATATACCCCCTATGTACGAATATTATATACACACATAGGCAACTGGAAACTGAGAACTGAGAACTGGGAACTGGGAACTTTCCAACAGCTTATCCTTCTGCCTACTTATAATAAGTATATATATACATACTATCTAGTTACCTGTGACCTAGCTAGGTACTAGATGTTAATGATAGGAGTCTCCAATTATATCTACGTACGACTAGGTAGCTATCTGTTAATGGTTGATTCATAACAGGATAATTACAATCGACTAATTATCGGCATTATACTACTCTGTATATCTACTAGATGCTACATATCTACATACCTACTAGCTACCTAGCTACTTAGCTATTTAACCATCTAACTATTTGATCTACTTACCTATATACCTACTAGCTATTTTATCTATGTATCTATATATCTACTAGCTATTTACCTATCTACCTATCTACCTACCCAACTCTTACTTACTACCTAGTACCTACCTACTGATCTATCATTTACCTACCTATCTACCCTATTCACGATCTAACTTTATACTTACCCATCTATCACCTACCTATTTACCTCCCTTGTACTCACTACCTAATACTTACCTACCCATCTATCACCTACCTATTTACCTACCCCTCCCTTCTACTCACTACTAATACCTATCTACCCATCTATCACTTACCTACCTATCTAGCTACCTACCTATCTACCTATCTACCTCCCTCTCTCCTACCCACTACTTATATTCATATTTGAGTTGCCATATCCATTTCACAAGAAAACCAACCTTTTCTTTTTCTTTTTTCCTCTTGTCTTCTCTTGTCTTCTCTTTCTCTCCTCACAAAGGGGTAAATTCTCGACAGTTGCCAGCTTTCATTGTCCAAATTGAGGTGACAAGTACGACAAGGTATTTTAGCGTGCCACTCAGGTGATCACACACCAACCAGCAAGAACCCACCAATTTCTTGACCTTCATCCCCGTTCGCAAAATCCAAAACTCTCAAAGATAAACATCTCCCAAGCTTTTCTCTCGGTCTCTACTTCCTACTTTAATATCTCGCAATTACCACAACCATACAGTGAACTTTGGAAAAGCCGGTCTTTTAACAATCCTAACCCGTATGTTTATATATCAAGGCTTTGATCTTGGTTCAAAAAAAGTCATTTTGATTCGATCTGTTTATCTGTCTAGTTGTGAATTGTTGGCTGACTTTCTGTTTACTTTATCTATAGTTTCTAAAAGACAACTCGTCGCATAGATTCTCTGACATCATGGTGTGTAGCTTCTATCCTATTAGCCATCATGCAATACTTTACTAATAAGTCTTGGATGTACAGTCTAACTCAGGGTCAGTTCACCCCACTACTCGCCTCCTTACTATCAATAACCTTTGATGGTCACCGACCTTGCGGATCTATCCTATAATCGGACCAGGACCACAGCAGAACATGAGTTAACAAACCACTACAGTATCACCGTTGATGATGAATGCATCGAGAAGTTCAATGAGATGAAGCTTCAAAGAAGATCAAGTGGATTGTCTACAAGATCAATGATGAGGGCACAAAGGTCGTTGTCGATACTCCAGCGAGTCGGCAGACTGGGAACCATTCCGTGAGGTTCTCGTTAATGCGAAGGCACTCAATAAGAACGTATGTTTGAAGCTTCTTGTATGGAGTAAGCGCTGATGAACTCCTATAGAAAACCCAGGGTAAAGGTCCAGATACGCTGTCTACGACTTCAACTACGATTTGGCCAACGGAGAGGGACAGAGGTAATTCTAGCAGCATCTGGCTTTAGGAATCAAGGACTAATCCATCACTAGAACCAAGCTTACTTTCATCTCGTGTCCCCTGATGATGTACTACATTCGTAAGTTCCACCCCCTAATGTCGCATGCTAGCACTATAGACTCCTAGCCCAAAATGATGTACGCCTCCACAAAGGAATCCTTCAAGCGTGCCTTATCCGGACTTTCGGGCGATGAACTTCAAGCCAATGATGAGGCCGACCTTGAGGAGAACGAGATGTTGAAGACAGTCAGCAAGGGAACAGCCGCTCTCAAGGCATAGATACGAGTCTCATGGTTTTGGGAACGAACATGGCAGGGAAGAAACGCTGTTTCAATGGGTGCTTATTGCCTACGACGAAATGCATGGGGTGTGAATTTTATTCTTCTGAAGACGGATTGATCATTTCAGCGTGATGATATATGAAGACATTAAAAAGCGGCTTTTGCGAAAGTACCTCGTTCTGAATTGGCAATATGCTTGTGTCTTTCTAACTGTACAGTTCCGAACTCATTGCTATGTTTCCGTGAATCCGTGAATCTCACTTACTGCTATCTTCCCATGCTTTTTTGAAGACTCCATACACCTTGTTTCCCTGCTCCTCATCTCTCAATCTTTGTACCAAAAACCTCTTTAAGTCTCCCCAGAATGCTTCACCTGCAAGACTTTCGAGCCCGCTAGCCCCTTGTGCAACAGGTGCCTCTACTTCCTGCTCGGAAGTTTCGACTTCCCTCACAGAAGCAGCTCCACCCATCACCATGACGCTAAATTCGGCTTTGGTTTCCTCTTCACCAACAATTTCTCTCAGAGCTTTCGCGTCTCCAACTGGCTTCTTGTTGTATAATATCCTCATTTTCTCGACGGGGATTCGTTCTTTCTCTGATAATGACTCTTTTAAATTGAGAATCGAGGTATTGGGTGACAAGGCAGAGAGTGTTAAGTCGAGAGGTGGATTCCGCAACGATTTGAGTGATACTGAAATACTACGTTCTTGTCCTGGAGCTAACTTTTGACGTTTCGCAGGAGGCTTTCGCATCTTTGGGAGGATAACCTATCGTTCTCGTTAGTCTGATGAGTAACTAAAAGTACTCTAGGAGGAGGGGAAACACACTGCCCCTCTTGAGGGATAATTTCTTGGATCTTCTACATGGTCGGCAGTGATTTTAGAAGGCCGCGACTCGATAATTTGAATGAAAGACTTAGCAAATGTGAGTTCAGTCATTTTGGTGTGATATTTTGAAGAAAGTTAATAAGTAAAACTCTTGCTATTTGATACTCGGAGTGTGGAAAAACAAGCTACAAATTCAAATTCCCATTCCAATTTACCACTTAACCTTTACTGCACAGAGTACATGTATGACCTGGTGGACCGACCATAAGCACCCGACAGATCAAATGGAGAAAAGCCTTGGCATCGGAGCATCGGCGCCCGAGCTTGATAAGTTAGTTATGGCGCTAAATCTTATCTGCGAGAAAATTATATTTCGTTTAGAAAAAAAGTTCCCCAAAACGCATTTGCGCATCCTCAATTTCAACTCATAATTGCTGGTACGAAACTCCTTAGAAATTATTCAAAATGGGTGTCGGCAGACGTATGAAGAAGCAGGGCATGCCCGAACCGCTTGATGAAGCACATTTCACCAATTTAAAACGAAAAGCTGGAATGTCTGTAGCAGAATCAAGAGCAGAATCATTGCAATATGCCGATTCAAACAAAAAGCGACGAACTTCAGATAAAAAAAGATAAGAAGTCCAATGGGGCTGCCAATGGCAAGAAAAACTTGGCCACGCAGGGTGCAGCAAATGGAAAGTTTACAAAACTCATTACCGGCTCAAAAAACATCCGGGAAGAAGCTCAAAAAGACTGCACCGTTACCTACATCTGACGAGGAAATGGAGGGTGGCAACTCTGATGCTGCAGATCTTATGAACGATGAATTCGATGATTTGGATGTTTCAGATGATGATGGACCTGGTCTCCCAGATGATTTCCTTGGCTCGGATAGTGGAAGTGACGTATATGATTCGGATGACGATCACCCAAAAGCAATGTTCTCTGAGGATGAGGACGAATCAGACGCTGAAGAAAAACTTACTGCTGCAAACATTGCTGGACTATCGAGGAAATTAGATGAACAGCAGGCGGAGGAGGCGGCAGAGGCACAGGCCGAGTTAGAGGAAGCTGCTATTCAAACAAATATCGCTGGAGACAGGCTCATATTTTCGACAGCGATGATGAAGACGGAGAGCGACCCAAGACCAATGCTTTGTTGGCCCTGATCTACAGCTTCTAAGATCTCGAATCAATGACACCATCCGAGTCCTAGATGACTTCTCAAATCTTGCAGAGGAGGGTCGATCAAGAGCCGAGTACACGGCTCAGTTGATCAAGGATATTTGCGCGTATTATGGTTACTCGGAATTTTTGGCGGAAAAGCTCTTCAACTTGTTCCCTCCCAAGGAAGCTTATGCATTTTTTGAAGCCAACGAAACTCCCAGACCAGTCGTCATCAGAACAAACACTTTACGGACGCATCGAAGAGATCTTGCACAGGCATTGATAAATCGTGGAGTAGTCTTGGAACCGGTAGGGAAATGGTCAAAGGTTGGCCTACAGATATTCGAAAGTGCTGTACCACTGGGTGCCACTCCAGAATACCTTGCTGGACATTACATTCTACAAGCTGCATCTTCTTTCCTCCCCGTTATGGCTCTCGCGCCCCAAGAAAATGAACGTGTCCTCGATATGGCCTCCGCTCCCGGCGGAAAAACAACACATATTGCCGCGTTGATGAAGAACACGGGTTGTATTTTCGCCAACGACAGCAACAAATCCCGTGCTAAAGGTCTTATCGGTAATATCCATCGTTTAGGAGCCAAGAATGTGATTGTGTGCAACTATGATGCAAGGGAATTTCCCAAGGTTATTGGAGGCTTTGATCGTGTGTTACTGGATGCACCATGTTCTGGTACCGGAGTCATCGCAAAGGATGCTAGTGTAAAGACCAACAAAACCGAACGAGATTTCCTCATGCTCCCTCATTTACAAAAACAGCTCCTCCTCTCCGCCATTGATTCAGTTGATCATGCAAGTAAAACTGGGGGTTATATTGTCTATTCAACCTGTAGTGTTACGGTTGAAGAAAATGAACAGGTTGTACAGTATGTGCTTAACAGAGACCAAATGTTAAGCTTGTGGAAACCGGTCTGGCTTTTGGTAAAGAGGGCTTCACATCATATATGGGCAAGAACTTTGACAAGAACATGAAGATGACAAGAAGATACTACCCTCATGCTTACAATGTTGACGGTTTCTTCGTCTCTAAGTTCAAGAAGACAGGTCCATCTCCAAAGAGCAAACCCGGTGAGAAGGAGATCGAGAAGGAATTTGATGAGTTAGATATTGATAAGACGCCTATCAGAGAGACCGAGGAAGAAGATGAATTTGGAGGATGGGATGAAGGTGAGGATGAAGAGTATATCGAGAAGGCGAGGAAGAATACCTTGAAACGAAAGGGTATCGATCCTAAGGCAGACAAAGCAAAAGCAGAAAACAAAGTAGAGAAGACCAAGAAGGAAGAGACGACAAAAGCTGGTACGACTAAGAAGGAGAGTAAGGAGAAGGCCAAGAGGGAAGAGATCAATAAAGACGAGACTTCGAAGTCGGATACCTCGAAGAAGGAGAGCAAGGATAAGAAGAAGAAAGGAAGTAAATCCAAGTAGGGTAGTAATTCAGGGGGGTTCGTGATGGGTGTCTAAGCTTTTTCTCGAGATGATACTTGTCGCATATACTGGCGTTTCGGGATTTTGAGGGAAAAGTGTCAATAGCTTCCTTCGCTGCCAAATAAGAATTCATTCAAGCGTACTCTGGGTTTTAAATGTCCTATCCTGTGGAAGTCACTTATTTCAACGCGTTCAAAATGGCTTGTGAAGTCAAGTGAGTGAGGAAACGCAAGTGATCGGAATTGTGAAGGCTGCATAGACCAACCTTTGTATATCTCCTCAATTGAAATTAATATTGAATGATTCTATGTGCGATCAACAGAATTTGACCCAATTCTAATGAGGTGAGGCAGCAGCCCCTGCTGTCGCTCCCCTCCCGGTTCTAGGCAATGGCTTATGGCCTCAACGTGATCCTAACATACACAAATCTAGAGTAAATCTTGAAGCGTTTCCTTGAATCCCATCATTGATGGTCTAATATTGCCATCTCGGTGTGTCTGCATTTATTATAAAGGCATTCCAAGGTCATGATTCGTTAACACCTGGACATCCTTTGTTCTGGGTTATAAGTATGTTCGCAATTCTGCAATTTCCATGCCCACTAATGTATGATCTAGTGATACTTTACACACACACTGTGTCATACTTTACAAAGATAGGTCTACGAATTCTTGGAAATGTGGAGGGCCACTAGATCTGGCCTTGTACGATAGGAAAGGAAAGAGGGAAGGGCAGAGTGCCATGACTCTTGATAGGTAGCAATCTCAACTTACACCTTCTGCTTGCCAAAATCTTCCAAACGTATCCTAATAATACTCAAGTGAACTAATAGTCTACATATGCCGACTATTAACGGATACTAGTGATGATGTACTAAGATTTTACACCAATCATAGGAAAGAATCCGGATACTAACTCGCAGCTTTGAAAGCCTACACAGTTTCAAATGTTCGTACAGCAGATCTTTAGTGCAAGTAATACATTTCAGGTAGTTCTATGGACTTGAGCTATAGAATTTATGTTAAGAAACTCATCAATCGTACCAAGTTTCTGAGGCTAACATTTATTTATTTATATACAGTTTAACGTCTCCGTATAGAATGGCTAGTTCTGACCTCCCGAAGGGTATTGGCGACGGGCCCGCGACGGAGGCAGGGCCTCCCGCGCGCCTCCCGTGCATAGCCTGTTGCTATACTTGATGGTACTCCTAGCGCCCCGTCCTTCAGTCCCTACACCTAGACAGTGCCGTTTCCCGCTACTCCTGCAGTCCTCCTCCCTCCATTTGGAGGAGCGTCCCTGCTCGCTCTCTTCTAAATCCTACATATTTATAGGTTAGCGCTTTTTATTTGCTAGCTTACCTTTTAAGTGTAGCAGATCTTTAAGTATAGCTGCTGTCCTTAGAAGGCGTATGTGCATATAGGGAGCACTTTAGTTTGCCGGTTCTTACATTAGGGCGGTGCCTTTGTATGATGCGTGCGCTGATTATATAGGGCGCGGCCTATCGCTATACAGCAGTTAAAGAATGGCGGTTTTGTCTCGGTAAGCCGTAGCTCTGTTGGGGACCACCCGGACTTGTCAGATCGCGCGTTTGTTGTGGCGCGGCGTTGATGGCGAAATATTGAGTCACTGTGAGAAAATCCTCGAACAGCTTGGGGTGCGCTAGTATTGCGCTCATGTACCTCCGTCCTTCTTTAGGGCGACTAGGTGGGCGTTGAGGCTAACATTAGCGTGCCTCCTCACCTCCATCACCAAATGACAAAAGGACATATCTAAAAGTAACAACAACATCCACTAGCTCGTCACTTGCAGCGATTATAAGTCATAGTCAGTCAATGTACTATCAAAAAGAGAGTCATTCACATCTTGGATTGATTATGCCACGAGTTAGATGCAAGTAACACACATCACCTGCCACCTATCACGTGCACTCAAGACGAGGTATATCGCTAGCTACTGTACTTAGTGTACTCAGAGGAACGAAGTCAGAAGATTTATCCGAAGCAATGATATCCAATACCACTAAGAGCGTCTTGAATTTTTGAAATCTAATCTAGAATACCTACTTTAGACTTGATTGGGCTTAAATTAAACTCAAATTGTATTTAGAATGGGCATCCCAGGTTACATTTACTCCAGATTAGACCTGACATGAACATTCCAAGTCAGATTCTAGTATTTTAACTTATCTCATCCTCAGACCACACGGTGATTACATAATATTAAGGCTTTTTGGCCTTGATTTTGAGGCAGGGCCCCCGAAGGTTCACCATAGGGTCTGAAACAATTTGGTTCCGGCTTTGGTGTAAATAGTAACAATTCGACCTTTTTGCATTTAACCATTTAATAATTATAAATCATTCAACAATCGTAACGTTTTTATACCGATTCATTATATAAAGCTGAATTTCCTTATCATTTTATATAATATTCATTATACTTGTTCTATTCTATAAATATAGATATACATCTTTGAAAGATGAAAAGTGATATTTTCAAATAGTAACATTTCGCAATAACGACACTTTCCTCCTTTCTACATTACCTTCATTTATTAATTCAATTCCCAAATATATTCTAAAGATCCTTTAAACTATAGCAATCCTATAATATAATCCAATTTTCTATCAGTATTGTTTTTGTTGTGAAGTAAATAGATAAATGCTTTATTAATAATAACCCAGATTCTTTGTTGTTTGATTTATAAGAAAAGCGATTGTTGGTACGAGAAGGATACGGAAGACGTAGCACCCACGAATATCGTAGGTCCTGTATGTCTAATTGTATTCTATCTAAAGAGCTAGCTACGTATTGAAAGTAGTAAGCCTTATAAAGGCTTACTAAAAGAGCTAGTCTCTTTCGCATTCGCTTAGGGCTTTATTACAGTTGCTATATTACAGTGGTAATTGAATTGAAGTTATTCACTTCGTTCACACAGCCATGAACAAGAACCCCTACTATGTCTCAACAATGCCTCTAGTTTTAGAAGAATATTCATTATTTGCCTTTGTTTTTCTGATGATACATCAATGCGTTACTTCATGCAAATCTTCTGAATGGCGGACACCCGGGCATGCTTTTCAACATTTTCGATCTAGAAGTTTACGTTTGGTTGCATATATGTATACACTCTTCATATCATAGAGAACTCAAAGTACGGCGAAATCAGAATAATAATCATCTAACAATAGTAGCTTTTGGGTGCTCGTATGTATATAGCCGTGAACTGCTCATTTAATATAAAGTCTTCAAAATACCTATCACTTGAAGTCTTAAGTATACAAGCCCAGTTTAAGGAAATTTGCAACGCCTTTCTGTTTCAAAGGTTTAGAGACCCATCAGTTCTCTATTAAATTAAGAATCGATTACTGAGCATGATTAGGGTACGACTACGCTAATTGATCGAGGCAGCCTATCTATGGCTTTTGAATCAGTATTTATTTTCACAGGTTGTATCTGAATGATCCAATCTACCTAAAGAGGCTAAACTCATTTAAAGACTGAATTCAACTCGGAAGTTCAAACCCCTGAATTTTGACGTGAATATTGGTATCGAGAAAGGCTTCGGACATGACATACTTGAAAAGATCTTGGGTATGTTCAAGTATGATATTAAAATTGTATCTATCAATACTGTATATTGAGAGACTTGAATACCTGATCCCATCGATTCACAATGATGTGGTTTGAACTTTGTCCTTCGGGGTCATTCTCTTTCCATTTGGGATACCATTCGTCCGTAAATTGAAATTCGAATTCATCCAACTTCACTGGAACATCGACATCTTTCTTTGATTTTCCAGAACCTATCACATAAAAACCTCCTATATTTGTCGAGATTGCAATATGCCAGCCTGTAAACCAAGAAACCAAACGTTTTTTCGTCATTCTGGTCAATCCACGAAGGTGCGAAAAAGAATGGGCTTTGTGATGTCTCTACAGACGGATCACGATCAAGTGGAGAAAGGTGGGAGGGAAGATCCTTTGACATTCATACCACAGAGAAGCCAATAGCTATCAATCCTTGCGCACATTGCTCTCGGCTTATTCCCTTTGCTTCCAGCTTGGCAGAAGTAATGGGTCATTGATATGGCTCTTCATGAATTTCTGTTGCTCCGCGACTTTCGAAAAAAAAGTTCCTTGAGGAATCTCGGAAGTTCGTGGCAGCACAATACTCTGACAGACCAGTTATTGTGGCTTTTGAGCTTCTTTTGCAACCATCTCAGAAATTTAAGTGTCATGACCGGTTCTGCAACACAAAAAACTTGGTGTCAGGAGTATGGCATAGCCTAAGGGTAAAAGTTGTCTTATTACAATTTGGCCCAGCTCGGTTTCGGAACTTTGTAATAAACGATCTGACGAGAATGGCACTATGCATTTGGAATCTTCGATTGACCAAACGAAAATTCACTCCTGCTGTCATGTCTCGAATGAGATCTGTGTCGGATATCAGGCAGATCGCAGACCAATGTATCAGCACAACTCCAGCTTTTGGCATATTTCTTGAAGTAGTCCCAGGATCCTGGCTTCTGATAATTGTAGATTTTGCTTTCTTTTGAGCAGCTACGAAGCCAGAGTGTTACCGATTCTGCAATGGATTTGCTGATTCAAGAAATAATAGGCAAAAGTTGATGGCTTTCTTAGATTTTTGCTCAAGGGTCAATCGTTCGAAATCAAGATGATGAAAGCTTTTCATCATCATGTCTCTGTGGGTAAGGTCCTTCGATGAAGTTTGGTTGATTGCCGAGGATTTTAATAAAGTTTGGTATAGGACTCTGAGAACTGAATATCAGGTACTTCAGTTTAGCATTGGCAGAGGAATCAGGCAGTACATCCAAATACTTCCATTCCTCGACCTTCGCTGGATAAAGTAGAACAATGTAAGTATCTGAGATACACACTAAACCAGCTTTCCGGAGACAGAGGTACTGAACTACTTTGTTGACGATGTCGCATCCAGCTTTATCAGTAAATATTTGTATCAATGTTCTCTTGCCAACAGGCAGTTTTTTGAATTTCCCGGTACCTCAATTTAAAATCATGCGCCGTGCACAACTGGTCAAACTTATACTTTCCGTGCTTGCAAAGGCTCTTGTCAAGTCTGAGGCATACAATGGAAAGCTTGTGAAGTCGAGGCTTATAGGATGAGCTTCGGAGACAATTGTGACTGTCTTGACTGTAGTCCTTGTGCTTTGTACCATTTCATCTATCGGGCGATGATCAAAATTCAAAGGCGCGGGCTCTGCAAGGTTGTCTCAAGTGGCGGAGATCAGGACTATGTCCATTTCAAAATGGATCGTGTCATCGTCACAATATACTGTAGACTTTGACTTTTGTTGTGGGGGTATAAGGTTTCCTCGCTTGAAATTTCAACATCGGCTATAGTTGTTTGAACTTGACTCGTATAAGCTGCCGAGCGACGATCCTCAGCAATTTCATGAATGAAACCGCAACTTGTTCCTTTGTAACAGTCACCTTTCTGCCAGAACTTGCAGGGGATGAAACCAGGTTTGAGTGCGACAGGAGGTCATTGTCAATTGAATGAGCCAATTTGCAGCCATTTCCTTTATTACACTGTTCAGGTACCAGTAGTAACAGATCATCTTTGGGCCATTTGCATTTTCGGACATCATATGGCTTCTCCTGGGACTGTATCGTCTGGCATCTTCTGGCTTCTCTTGACACTATACTGCCGGAAGTCATTTGAACTTCTTTTGGCATAACTTTGGCAGGAGGTTTTGAGGCAACCCATCCAGGAGGCGGTTTACAAACCGGAAAAACCGGTTCCCGACTCATGTAGATAGCTGCAAGTGTCACCATTCCGACAATTACCATCTAGATGATAGAAGAAAGCAAATTTCTGTGTCTCAGCCCATCCGTCAGGAGGTGGGGCGATGGGAAGCAGAGGATCGTCGACATGTAGATATTTGCACTTATTACGATTAAGGCATCCTTGCGGCCGACTATAGAAGAAGCAAATTGATCGCTGCTCATACGGAATATGTTGTACTTCTGCCCAGGGCCTTTCAGACACATGTAGCGGGATTATCCGGCAGTCGCCTGGGGTGTTCTGGCTGCTCATGAGGTGGTCTAGCTGATGATTTTATCTGGTTATTTCCATCTTCGTTCTGAGTAACAGAGGAGTTCTTCGAACAGTCTCCAATCGTCGGATAGAAGAGGCTTCTGAAGGGGTTGATCAAGCCACCGAGTGCAGTAAGATCTGGGCTACATCCGCTAGCGCTCTACCAGCCAGTTCCGCTTTTCTGAGGATGCTTGTTTTCGTAAAGTGTCGCTTTCCTTTCGCCGGATCTGCAGCAGCTTTAATCAAACCTGGGTTGACCTTCTGGAAGGATTTCCACTAACAAACACGTTTGTTGGGGTAAAGCCGACCCTCCTCGCATGGCAGCTTGCCCGGGAGCTTTGAAATGCCTCCGACAGCTGAAGAAGTTTCTTTAAGTGGTGTTTCTCTCTTGTCGCTGGTGTTTACCTGCGATATCACAAGTTCCCGTGATTGCTTCGGCGCTTGGGGTACTTTTGTAGAAGATGATGCTCCCGTAATCATTTTCGCCGTGGGTTCACGAAAAGTGGTTCCTCAGACGATGAATCTGAATCTAGCGGCTCACGCTCTTGTACCTTGAACAGGTTGGTTTAAACGGGTCCATAATGCAGTTAAATTGTTCGGCATACCTTAAATTTCTTCGTAACTTGAACCTCCTGTCGCCTTTCAGAACTCCTCTCACCACCACCAAACTTCGCTCCATTAACACGTGTGCGTGGAATTTTTGACTGCCTTTCACCGTCATCCGCATCGGATTCATAGGGAGATACAACTATGCCCTGTCGCTTCTCTTCTTCACGTCGCAAACGATCCCGTCGTGCTTTCGCATCATCAGCCATCTTCTTTAAAGTTTCGAGTCTGCCGATGTCATAAGGTGTATCTAAACCCCTAGATTTCACGGTTTCTCCGTACTTCCCAAGAGTTAATAATGGCTTTATCCAATATGTTTTTCCTAGGCTCCCATGAAGATGCTTCCTCAGGAAATCCCGCCCACCTAATCAAATACAACTGTTGACCATCTTCCGATTTCTGGGCCAGAATGCGTTCAACTGTGTATTCGTGATCTGAGGAATATTGCTCTTCATCTGTTGATTCTATTGATTAATTTAGAAATCTCTTCTTCCTCGAGAGAGCTGAAGACCTTTCGCTTCATTATTTTTTGGGGTGATGTTTTGGGCAACATCTTGCACCATGAATTATTAGAAGAACGAAAGATTTAAGATAGAAGGTAAACGCTCTAGATGTAGGTATAATGTAAAAATGTAGAATGTAGAATATAAAGTATGGAATATAGAATGCAGGATATGGAATATATTCAGCCTTGTTCAATTCATCTTAGCACGTCAAATAGATGATTGGAAAGATGGGTTCTATTTGCATGTAAAAGGAGAGAGAGAGAGAGAGAGAGAGAGAGAGAGAGAGAGATGAATTGATTTTTATAAAAGTCAAGCCTATACCTAGAAACCATACAACGATGTGAAATTGACTTGGATTTGATTTCATTCCATCGCTCAAATGTGGTGAGAAATGATTGATTTGGTTCAATACTAACAATTCTTTGGTTTGCCGTATGTAAGGTGATTGGTTATTGGATTTCAAAAGTCGCGATGATGATGATAATGATGATGAATGCAGTATGACATACCTAGGTACGGAGTAAAGAGAGAGAATATTACGCTGTCACATGATCTAATATCTTCTCATTACCTATCGAATCGAATGCGGTGAAGAGTAAATGAAGAGTGTAGGTAATATTAATATTAATAAGAGTAAAGAATTTGAATTTAATCTTAAACAATATTAATCTTATAAAAACAAATAATTAGATAATCAAAATGAAGATATATATACCTATAACTATAAGTTAAGTATCTTTTACTTTTCTCTATATAATTATATAAATAATAAATATATCTTTTAATTAATTATATAATAGTCGTTAAATAAATAGATTTCTAAGTATAGAAAAAGAAAAAGAAGAGACTATAAATAATTAAATTAAATTAAATTAAATTATTTATTTATTTATTTATGAATTCTTATACTTTATAATAAGAGAATTATCAGTATTTAAATATTAATATATATAATAAATCTACTTATTAAAAGTAAGTAAAAGTTTAAATGTTATTTTATTTATATAATATACTCCTTTTTCTTCTTTTCTTCTTTATTATCTATGAATTCAAGGTTGAATTAATATTAAATTATAAGTTTTAATTATCATTTATTAAATTCTCTTTTGTTATATTAATTTAATTTAATTCAATTAATACATACCTACTTACATACTAACATATACACACACAAGTACTCCATATACATACATACATACATTCATTCATTCATTCATTACTTTCCTACTTTCATCACTTCCATCACTCCCATTACAATGCAATACAATTCTATACATCTTCAAAATAGTCCCAGTAAATAATAGAATTTACACCAACCCACTCAACCCACGCAACCTCCTCCCTCTCTCTTACAAGGAAACCGAACTTCACCTAAAAGAGAGAAACCCCGGCTTCTCGCATATCCACCATCATCAATCCATCGCAACAACGAAATCCGTCAATCTTCCCCCCTTCAATAAATAAATACTACATATTCCACTTCAACATCAATCATGGCGAATGACGAATACGACGTAAGTACATCATCAATACTCCCCCATATATATCACCAAATATTATAATTTATGCTAACATCTCTTTGATAGTTCCTGTTTAAGGGTAAATGGCATCCCCCTCCCCGTCAACCTTTTTCCTTTGCCTCATTACTATTAACTTAGCCGCTGACTCTGCTCCCTCCCCTATTAGTTGTCCTTATCGGAGACTCTGGTGTTGGTAAATCAAATCTTTTGAGTCGTTTTACTCGAAATGAATTCAATCTGGATTCCAAGTCGACCATTGGTGTAGAGTTCGCAACTCGATCCATTCAAGTGGATGCAAAGACAATCAAGGCGCAGATCTGGGATACCGCTGGACAGGAAAGATATCGCGCCATTACATCTGCTTATTACAGAGGTGCCGTCGGAGCTCTTCTGGTTTATGATATCAGTAAACACCAAACTTACGAAAATGTTACAAGATGGTTGAAGGAGTTGAGGGATCATGCTGACTCCAACATCGTCATCATGTTGGTTGGAAACAAGAGTGATTTAAAGCATCTCAGAGCTGTACCTACGGAGGAGGCTAAACAATTTGCGAGTAAGGAAATCCTCAATCTGCAAAGTAGATATGATACTGATCTTTGTCGTCGCAGGCGAAAACAACCTTTCTTTTATTGAAACCTCAGCTCTGGATGCTAGCAACGTTGAGCTTGCCTTCCAAAATATCCTCACCGGTATGACTCTTTGAACGATCTCCCTATCCGCAGATTTTTAACCACGTCACCCATTCTAGAAATTTATCGAATTGTATCTCAGAAAGCCCTCGATAATGGTGATTCTGCACAGGCCACTATCGGAAGTGGTACAAATATTACTCTCACGCCTCCTCCCTCAGATGAGGCAGCAAAGGGAGGCGGAAAATGTTGTTAAATAGCGAGGCGTTTCTTACTTTTGCGCAACTACACGGACATATTGGTTGATGATGGTTGATACAAAGGTGTGGCGTCTTTAAGTTTCATTACGGGAGCATGGGGGGTCACGAAGTCAGGGCTAAGCAAATGCTCAGCACTAGATCAGGAGGCCCAAGGATATCTTCCCTTTTTTTCCAATTATGTTGTCGGGTGGTTCTTCCTCTTTGGGATTTCACGTCTGCAACGATCGCTATGCTTGTCTAATGCAATGGTTTTTGTCTTAATATGTCTGTTCTAACAAATTCTTTCCTCAAAACTTTCTTCTTCCACTGTCTCCGCTGACTTGATCTTTACCCATTTTTCTGATTTCCTCACTAGGTCTCACCCAAGCAGAGCTGGCATCCATCATCCTGGCTGTGCCAAACTTACTTGCACACCATTCGATGATACCATCAATCTCCCCCCTACTTTGTTCTACTAGAGATGCCTTCTCACCCTCCCTTCCCTGTGTCTCCTTGAATTTCTGGATAGTATCCAGAAATTTCTGGCCATTGTCTAAGGACTCCCTCCCGCCACCATTCTTGTGCTCTTCCTGCCATTCTTTCCATGTCTGACCACCCTTTCCCCAAAGTTTCGTGTAGATCTCTGACTCCTTAATATCGCTATACCAAGCTCTTGCATTATCATAGTCTCCTTCAATTCGATGCAAGATTCCATGCAGATACATGCCCTCGAATGCTGGCGCCGACTGCATATGGCGGACTAAGAAATGTGCAGATGGTAAATCGAGATTTAAAAGGTGGAGAGCTGTCTCAAGAGTTGGGTGAAGTTGAAAGGAAGCGATTTCAGAGGTAAGATTTGGATCGTGGGGTGAGACAGATGGAAGGAGTGGGGCTGGAACCTTGAGGAGTTGAGCATGGAGGGATTTGAAGGTTGTCATTATGTAGGTATCGAGTGGTCTTTGTTGTATTCGTGCTTTGAATGAAGGTTGAATGATATATTATAGCAGAAGGTCATTGACAGTAATGTATTCAAAGGTATACGAGAAATTCAATAATTAACAAGCTAGATTAGTTAGTTTATAATAATCAAGACCTAGTAGCCCTATCATCTCTAATAAGTAGATAGAGGAAATCATTATTAGTTAAGGAAAAATGTAAAGAAGTCAAAACCTAATATCAACCAATCAATCATCAATCCCGTTCAATTGTATTCATCATATTCATGTTTCTTGGAAATGATGAAGTACGTACGTGTATCTACCTAGTAGGTACATGGTTGACAAAATGTAAACCGGATAGATGATCAAGAATGATGATTCTAATTAGAAGTCTAACTAATTATCTGTCTATCTGTCTACCTGTCTACCTGTCTACCTGTCTACCTGTCTACCTGTCTACCTGTCTACCTGTCTACCTGTCTACCTGTCTACCTGTCTACCTGTCTACCTGTCTACCTGTCTACCTGTCTACCTGTCTACCTGTCTACCTGTCTACCTGTCTACCTGTCTACCTGTCTACCTGTCTACCTGTCTACCTGTCTACCTGTCTACCTGTCTACCTGTCTACCTGTCTACCTGTCTACCTGTCTACCTGTCTACCTGTCTACCTGTCTACCTGTCTACCTGTCTACCTGTCTACCTGTCTACCTGTCTACCTGTCTACCTGTCTACCTGTCTACCTGTCTACCTGTCTACCTGTCTACCTGTCTACCTGTCTATTCATCAGCCCATCAACCCATCAACCCATCTATCCATCTATCCATCTCCAATCTACCAATCTCCAAACCTTAAACACACACACAAATACAAATACACCAATATGATATGGATCCATAAATAAGAAAGGAAATCTTATTTAATAAGAATGCTGTACGCGTATACATACTACCTACCAACATACCAAGGTTTCTCGGTACCGGATGGATCTCCATATATTTATTCATTTGATACTTAGTACAAATAACTAAATACGAGGCTGAGATCTCCATGTTAATACGAGGCTGAGATATTAATTGATCGAATGGATGGATTTGAAATCCACTAGCAGGGATATAAAGATAACGCGCTAATATTAAGGTTGCGCTTACATTATCAAGAAATTCTTAAGAAAGTTTGAAGATCTCGAGAACTTTTTTTGCGCTCAACAGCCTTGAGTATACTTAATACACATAACAAGCATATACAATGGCATCTTGTTTACAAGTCATTATCAAAGACTACCGGTCATAAAGAAGAAGGCCCTGCGAACGGTGTCAAAAAAACAAACAGAGAGTATTAATCTTGTCTTCAAGAGGAATTACTTATAGGTAAATAGATCTATCCCATTGAACAATCACCTAAATATTCTCTGACTCTAGAAAATTAGACATCGCCATCTACTCAATGACCTTGCGTCTCTTCTTTCCTCACGGTAGGAAAGATGCGAAACTCGATACCAAGTCAAAGCTCTATCAATTGAATGAATTGGCGGAATTATACAATTGTAACAATGTATTTTTCTTCGAGGCAAGAAAAGGAAAGGATCTTTACCTGTGGATGAGCAAAGCACCCAATGGACCTACTGTGAAGATGCATATGCAAAATTGTACGTTCGTCTCAATTCCCATCTCTGCAAGCGAAAACACTTTCTAACGCATCTTAGTACATACCATGGAAGAACTTCATTTCACAGGAAACTGTCTCAAAGGCTCTCGACCAATCCTTTCTTTCGACGCCTCTTTCGATAAAGAGCCTCATCTCCGCGTACTCAAGGAACTCTTCCTCCATATCTTCGGTGTGCCAAAAGGTGCTAGAAAATCGAAACCTTTCATCGATCATGTTATGGGGTTTACTTTGGCAGATGGCAAAATCTGGATTCGAAACTACCAAATTAGTGAGACCGAAACATCGAAACTCAAAAGTGCTGAAGAAGAAACTGCTGCGAAATCCAAATCGAAGAGCTCAGGTGGTAAGGAGGCGGAATGTAGTCTGGTAGAGATTGGACCAAGATTCGTATTAACTCCAATTGTCATTCAAGAAGGAAGTTTTGGCGGACCAATCATCTACGAGAACAAGGAGTTTGTGTCACCCAACCAAGTCAGAAGTGAGATTAGGAAGAAGAAGGCAGGGAGGTATAATGCGAGGGCAGAACAGGGTATTGAGAGACTGGCGAAGAAAGGGGAATTGGGTCTCAGAACGAATGGAGGAAGACAGCTGCCAAAGGATGCCTTGGATAACGCTGAGTTGTTTGCTTGAGCTAAAAAGATTCCCTAATGGCGTTTGGTGTATGGACAATATGTATGTGGGAAAAATCAAGAAGATTTGCGAACTTCAAGAAACGGCTACTTGCTCATTTGCGGTGTCGATAGCCCTTGAGAATATTTTCCTGGGCAAATCAAAGATCTCCTTGCGCAAGACTATCTGCATAGACCTCCTTTTTGCTCTTGATTCCAATCATCTCAAGCTCAAGAAAAGCCATTCAGTAAGACCAAGGTTGAATCTGCATCTCACCCCTTGCAACATCACGATCATGTCCAATCATAACGTTTTTTGTCAATCCCCACTATCGCTAACGCTCGCGTGTAGCTATCAAATATGCACCTTATCTATCAAAGCGGGGCTCTTGAATTACCCGATTCCACCAATTAGAGCTTCTAAACTTCTTTAATAAAATTATAATACAGTTATAAAGAGTTTCAAATGAACATTAAATAGCTATTACTTGCGAATGGAATATTCTAAAATTCATTTTGTTTGTTTCTATTTTTATTTAATAATTAGACTGATTATTAAAATAATATTAACTTATTAGTATTTAAGAATATTTCATTCTTACCGCGAACTCTTTCTTTCGATTATACTTCTCAATGGCTTAGACTCAAACTCATATGTATACACTAAGCCATGCAATCGATTCTACTAACCAATGCATCTATGTACTAAAGATGTAGCAAAATGGGAATCAAAGGCCGTATCATACAGAGCGTACGAATATGCAGCCATTCTTAGCAAAAGTTAACGCCATTCGTCATCATCCATCCGTAGGTATCCCCCAATTCTAAGGTGTTTTTGTACAAACCAACCCGTCATTTGAAATCCAAACCAGACCTAGTAACATTCCCGAGCTTCTCCTCCAACGCCGTAAGGGTATTTTGAGATTGAATTTTGGTAAAAACAGTGAAGTGAAACTCGAAATGCTCAATTGTCAGTTATGTATTTGAATGTTGGTGAAGGAAAGCCTATTGATTTGTACGCCAACGAAAGTTCTTTGAGAATTATAAAGTTGTGAAAATTGTTGTTGCAAGATCGGTTTTGATGAGGGATTTTCTCGGGTAATCTTCCGCTCAGTCTAGTCCAGCAATTAAAGATCCTCATTGTCATCCTCAGCTCTCCTTGCTCTCTTTCTTGAAGGGCTTGGAGTGTAACCATTTGTGGAACCCGAAGCTTTTGCAGACTCGGCGGCTGTGGCAACCTTTCTCTTTTTGTCATTAATAGCCGTTTCCTGAGTTGAGGATTGTCCAGCGGAAGGCATAGTGGGCAGTGCAGGGGTGAGGGTGACATCTGCGAGTCCTCTGGTATTGTTGTCATTATCCGGCAAGAGACTATCTACCTTGACTGACAATTCGGCTAATTCGTCGCTGAAAGCTTCCTCCATTAAAGTCAGGCGCTTCTTCTCTTCATTAACCTTTTTAGTTAAACTATCTAGAGCCGTCTTAATAGTAGCACTGGCCTCTTCTAGTGCAGCTAAAATGGTCTTATTAGTTTTCGTATCTGCCTCGAGTTGGATTTGGTCTCTACTCAACGCATCACTTCTTGACGTAAAGAGTCTGGGACTCGATTGCCTGTAAGTGCCGGCGATTGTTTGCGGACGGCTTGGCTCTCGAGAATAGCAATTGACTCTTGAGCTTCACAAACTGGGCTGTATGCTCCAAGAGCAATTTTTTATGCTCCGAGAGAGTTGTTCCAACCTTTCTGATATCTGGATAAAATGTTTCCAGCTGACCTAACATGTTCTTTGCTAGATCTGCTGTCGAGATATTGGCCATTCGGCTATTAAGTTGTGTTATAGCCATAGTGTTGCCATTTTGGCTGTTGATAATACCATTGAGACGATTGTTTAGCTGAGTTTCCGTCTGAGCAGATGATTCAGTGAGACGGTTCAGAAGTTCCTTCATGCCATCTTGGATATTGGGAATCAATGCCAATTTTTCCTTTATGGAGTTGATTTGTTCATTCATAATCATGCTATCTCTTCGAGTTGCTTTCATATCAGCCTTTAACTCCTCAACGCGTTGTTTTGTGACTAGATCTGTTTGGTTCTGCTCGCCTCTGTAAATCTCGAAAAGCCTTCTTTAATTCTGCATGCTCTTGTACTGTAGTAGAGAATGGCGACTCCTTCATCGCTGGCTTATCAATGCTGAATGAACGCACTTCTTTCATAGAATCCTCCACTTCAGACAGTCTAGACTCAAATCTCGTGATGTTTAATTGCTCACTGATTAAGGCCGCATCTTGAGAACGAGAACGGTTGGGAGCTTGAGAAAAACGCTCCTGTAGATTTCTCATGTCCCGTTGAAGGTTGCGAATGTTATTTTGCATCACCCCAATCATTGTTGTGTTTGATCCAGTTGATGGGGTTGACATGACCTGGGGAGCCGGAGTAGATGGAGCCTGAGGGGCTTTCTCAATATGGGTGACCTTATCCTTCAGAGCACTTATTTCCCCCTGGCAGTTTTCAAGATTTATAAGGGTAGTCTTATGTTGGCTCTGAAGCTCGGCAACTATTGTCTTGATATTTTCAACTCGATTAAGTCTTTCCAAGTGATTGGATGAATTAAAGTGGTTAAAAGAAGACTGGTGAGTATCAAGCAGCTTCTGAAGGTCCATAACCTTCCTAGTAAGTTGTTCAATGTCATTATCCTTGGCTTTGATGATGGCATAATTCTTACTAATCCTCTGCTGAAGGGTAGCCATCTCCTGCTTGGAATTATCAATTGCCGCAATATGCTTCTGTAAAGATTTTTCATGACTATCTACTCGACTCCTGGTTGAACCAAAGTCGGTTTGAGTAGCTCGATGCTGCTCCTCAAGCTTTATATATTTTTCAGATAAATTCGTATGCTTGTCAGATAGACTCTGGCATTTTGTTTGAACTTTTCCGGTGACGCTCGTCTCAATAGTCTGAATCATTCCGATGATATCTCGGTGCTTGGATTCAAAATCCTCTAATCGGTCGTTTATCTTAAAAACATCTTTGGTTCGATCTATCCCGGCAATGGTTTTTTCAAGTTCTCCAATCTTTTCTTCCAAATTCAGGCAACGTTCTTGGAGAATATTTGCAGAATGATCGATCGGAGGAGGGGCTTTGAAAATAAGACGAGAGGTAATATCTTCGATTGCTTGTCTTTCTAAGCTCTTGACCTTGTTTATCTCTTCAGTAGTCGTCTTCAAATCTTCTTCCATCTCGGTTTTGCGTCTGGCTTGTACATTCCTATGCGTGGGAAGCTCTTCATGGCTCCTGCCATGAGTTCAATTTCTTCTAGTTGCTCTTTTAGGCTCTTAGCCGTCGAATCCTGCAATTGTTGCATTATACACCGTGATGAAATTAAGTCGGCGAGATTTGTAAATGCACTAATTAGTTCTGTCTTGATCAATTCTTGATCGCTCGATCCGACTGGTGATTTTAAAATCGAACCAGTCTTAGAAGTTGACCTGCTATGTTTTTCTATGCGACGTCCTATACCTTGTTAGTTCGAGTTAAACAATCCGATTGCAACAATATGAGAGTTCAAGCTCTCCCAATGTCCGAATCAACTTGGACATCTGAGCAGGATGTAGATCATCATTAATAGAAAAATGAAAACTTGGTAACCAGGCTGCTTATATCTCATCATTATTTTTTAAGAGTAGAATCAATGATTAAGTGGTACTTGCCTTCTAGTGTTTGTTGAGCAACCTTTGATAATGTTGTTAGAGAAGAATTATCAGAATTCAAATTTTGAACACTGGTCAAAACTGGTCCTCTCAAAAGATCGATTGCTTCGTTCGGATTTGTCTCCACTTCTCATATTGCCGTTGGCTCTATCATCAGAGTACGGTCTCCTGCTAACAGAATCATAGTCATCATCATCATCATCGACTTGCATTTCTCTAGTATCACGACGTCTTTCTGGTCCATTATACCTCTCATCACGGCGAGGATCCTTTGCCGATCCTCGTGGGGGAGCTCGCTCCCCTGAATAGTTCCCACTAGACATAGCTAGTAAAGATTAAAGACCACTTGCTGGTTTTTCAAAGTAGCACAATGCTGAAGAGTGTTATTTTTTCGTTTCCTATTTGTTATCATCGGCAAGTTTGGTGGTCTAAAGCTTCTCGTCAGTTAGCAGTAACTCTAACTAAACATTCTTCGAGGATGGGTGTAATAATTTCAGCGACTAGTAATATAGAATGGTGGAATCAGCCAAAAGAATCCATACTTCCATTGAGTTTCTGATTGACACGCACCTACTCCCAAAGATATAGGAAAATAATAAGTCTGCTAGAGGATTCTAACTTTGAAACACTCACAAAGTGCGGTCGGCAGGCCAATGGTAATTATTACTGGGTTGTAGAAGTAAAAGATTTAGATATCGAAATTGGTTTGACAAGAGCTTAAAATTGAATTCTTCTGAACTTCAATATTACCAGTTTAGAATGAATAAGTGAAGTAGTGATCGAATGGTTTGATTTGGTTGGTGGCAAAGTTGAATCCTCAAACCACAATATCGATGTCAAATAATTCACTCTTTTTTTGGTGATATGGCTCTTGTAAAGTAGACATTTAGGTTGCTGAAGCTATGAAGCCAGAAAGCCAAAAAGCCAGAGAGTGTAGTTAGGAAAAATGGTTTACTACCTTTCTTTCTTTCTTTCTTTACTTCACTCTCCACTTCCTCTTCCCCTTCCTCTCCAGATCTCTCCTCCTTGATATCAAACTCGAAATTCAATAGGTACTGCTGATCATAGTCAATATCAGATTGATAACAATGGAAGAAGAAGTTAACATTGTGAATAAAATAAATCCATTATAAGTTAAGATGTCTGTCTTGACATGAATTACAAAGAGTAAAAGTAAATAAAAAAAATCAAATGTAGCTTAAGATGAAGTTATCAATAAGAAACAGTTAAATAAGCTAGCAAGGATCTTACATCATTATATAAGAAGCTAAGCTTTAGTAGGTCTAGTGCATTGCTTAGTCTCTGCTAAAATTTCTTACCGATTTTATAAGTTCACATCTGGTTTTGGGTGTACATATATAGCCCTGGAGGTAATTGTTGCTTACCTAATCATTTTGGTTGAGACTTTGTTAATTATCTATTATTACTTATTATTACATTACCTGGGTAGATTTTATAAATTCTTCTAATCACTCTATATATTATTTATATCTATTTAGCTAGCTAATTACCTATCTAGTAAGATCTTGCAAGGTGGGCACGGCATATCTATATCTATATCTATATCTATCCATATCTACATCATCTTCAAACTTTTTTTTTTCAAGAAGCCTTCCCTTCCAAGTCCATTTCCCTTCCGCCTCGTCTACCATCCATCCTACCTGTTATTCTAATAAAACATCAACAATCACTTTGGCCCCTTCACGTTACATATTGTTAATTCAATAAATACTTCAACATGGCGGCAGTAAGCTTTAATTTCTATGTCCTTTTATTACCTTTCGCTACAACTAAAACTTACAATTTTATAGGCGATCCAAACAGTCTCGGAGAGCAAAGAGTTGCGTGGGCTCAATTTAATTGCGGCTCATTCTCATATTCGCGGTCTTGGTGTTGATCCAGATAATCTTGAGCCCCGCGCATCTTCTCAAGGTCTGGTAGGTCAAGAGAAGGCGCGTAAAGCTGCAGCTGTAATTCTACAAATGGTTAAGGAAGGAAAGATAGCAGGTCGCGCAGTTTTGATCGCAGGTCCTCCAAGGTATGTGGATGTAGGATTTACAGTGTAGATTCAAATTGACTTGCTTGTCTTTTAGTACAGGAAAAACTGCGATAGCGATGGGAATGGCACAATCTTTAGGTTCAGATGTTCCATTTACCATGTTAGCTTCGTCGGAAATATTCTCTCTCGAAATGTCGAAAACTGAAGCTCTTACCCAAGCCTTTAGAAAGTCCATTGGAGTGCGTATAAAAGAGGAGAGCGAGATGATTGAAGGAGAAGTTGTTGAGATACAGACCGACAGGAGTGTAACCGGTGGTACCAAGCAGGGAAAACTGACCATCAAAACCACGGATATGGAGACAATATACGACATGGGAAGCAAGATGATCGATTCAATGACAAAAGAGCGTGTAATGGCAGGAGACATCATATCCATTGACAAATCTTCGGGCAAAATTACCAAGCTGGGACGATCGTACGCAAAATCGAGAGATTACGACGCGATGGGTGTCGACACAAAGTTCTTGCAGTGCCCAGATGGTGAGCTGCAAAAGCGCAAAGAGGTCGTCCACACTGTGAGTTTGCACGAGATCGACGTTATTAACTCGAGGACGCAAGGTTTTTTGGCTCTATTCTCGGGAGACACTGGGGAGATCAGAAGTGAGGTTCGTGATCAGATCAACACAAAGGTTGCGGAATGGAAGGAAGAGGGCAAAGCCGAGATTGTCCCCGGTGTTCTCTTCATCGACGAAGTCCATATGCTTGATATTGAATGCTTTTCATACATCAATCGCGCTCTGGAAGATGAGCTCGCACCTATTGTCATAATGGCAAGCAACCGCGGTAATTCTAGAATTCGAGGTACAAATTACAAAAGTCCCATGGATTGCCTCTTGATTTCCTTGATCGGGTTGTTATCGTTAGCACTCACCCATACGCCAAGGAAGAAATTCAACAAATTCTCTCCATCCGTGCACAAGAAGAGGAAGTTGATGTTTCTCCTGACGCACTAGCCTTACTGACCAAGATTGGACAAGAGGCGGGTCTCAGATATGCCAGTAACCTCATCACCACATCGCAGCTCATCTGCGCGAAACGAAAGGCTAAGCAAATCGGTATTGAAGACGTTCAACGAAGCTTCGCTCTTTTCTTTGACTCTGCACGAAGTGTCAAATTCGTTACAGACTTTGAGAAACGTCTTATTGGTGATGAAGGGGGTGTGAACTTGTCAGTGACCAATGGTCATGGCGACGCGATGGAGCTTTCATGAATTTGACGAGGGAATTTGAGATATTATAGTTTGGCGTTGGGTCGTTCCTATTTGTAGTAGCAGGCAATGCAAACGGTAGAATTTTATGTTGTATATTAGGGTTGACCAAAATAGGCGCAAAGATGGAGATGCAATGGAATGGGTCGGGTTCCTTGAGGTTGAAAGGTGGCAAAATGCAATGATCCTATAAATGCGTGATGAATAGTTCAGACATGACATTTCTCATGCGATCAATCAAAGGCAGTGCATGTTTTTCTTGGGCCTAAATAAAGTCAAACTATAGCCAATGTAAGACTGTAAAACTATTTGCGCTAATTGCTTTTCCATTCCGGGTATCACATCATAATCATATAAAGTCCACAACTCTGCTCCAACCACTCTCCTGCCCTACCCTCCTAAATTCAACTCCCTCCCCAAAGTAGCCAGCATCCTGCCATGCCACCATTGCCGGACCATCAAAGGGACCTTGTTTGGCAGCCCCGTCACGACCATCAGTCCATCTATATTCCCACATTTTGATAACTTTGGTGCCACCGTCTTCATCCATATCTACTTCCCTAGGTGGCTCTACCCACTCTTCTCCCGTCTCCCTTCGATATTGCCTAACAAGCATTTCTCTTTCCTGCTCATAAACATCTGTTTGGCCTCTTATGAGCAGTTGATCAGCAGCTCCCGTAATGGCATTGATGGCCTCTCGTATCCTAATTTGTTCTGGGTCTTCGGCCTTCCCACTATCTACATCCACAGAATCATCTTTCCGGAGTTGCTTTTTCAACTTCCATTTTGGAATTTTCTTCGATTTAGTTTGACCCTTTCCAAGTCTAGCAAGTGCTTCGAGAACTGTCTCGCCTTTATCTAGTCGTAGTATTAATGTTCGTAAAATATCTGAGAGTAGTATTGCGTCATCTTCTAGTCTTTTTTGTCGTCGTTCCTCCTCTCTCTTTTCGTGTGCTTCTGCAGCTTTCTTCATCTCCTTCTTGCTAATCCCTTCCAACCAACTATCATGTACCGCATCTCGATCTGCTGCGTTTCGCACGAAATTTCCATTCGCATCAAACTTACCCTCTTCCTGTTCAGCCTTCATATTGAAGGCATCGACTTTAGGTGCGTTTCTCTTCAATCCACCAGCACCAACTTCCTCATCGATATCTTCTTCTTGCGCTGCTAATACAGCATCTTCTTCGTCATCGCTGCTCTCTTGATCGTCCATTGCATGTGTGGACAACTTTCCTTTTTGGATCCAATGTAAAGTTCCCGGATATGTGACCACCACTCTTACTGCCCAAGACTTGACCTTCAATTTCATCCTCTTTCAAGAATCGCACTTCTTTCCCTTTCTTCCGAGCCTTTAGTTCGCTCTCGTTTTCATCACCGCCCGCAAATTCATCCTCCAAGTCTGCAAACATGTCCGCATCATCATCCTCTATATATACTTTTCCGCTTGTCGAACCAGACTTCTCCTTACTATATCCATCGAGCGCTTCTGCCAGGTTTACTTGGCCCTTCTTTCCTCTAGCTCTTTCGTCCGCACGAGCGTCGAAGCCTTCATTGTCGGAATCTGAATCATAGCCATCAATATTGACAGCTCCTCTTTTCGTACCCGTTCCTCGACTCCCAATAACATCTGCGTCCAAGACAGCATCTTCCTCTGGTTCGTCGGCTACCAAGGCAGAAGGATTTCTCAAATCGAATTTTGGTTTCTTCGAAGGACCATCCTTATTTTCATTACGATGTGAACGGGCGAATTCTTCACCTGCACGTTTCGGTCGTGCAGCTGCATATTTAGAAGACATATTTGTGAGTCGCAACTTCGTGAGATCTGGAAGCTTCGTGACTTTTAAATATGAGAGGGTCAAAAGCTTTGGAATACCTAGGTACCTAGGTATTAATTGTATGAACGCTTCGAGCTTGGAAGCTCAAGTAAGGGACATTGAAACTTTAAAGTTTCGGAGTTAAGATTCCCCGCCATTGAATCAACCGAGAGAAGTTGGCTCCTGCGTCATCTATTTGACAGCCTTTGAGCTCATAGTCCTATCAATCCATACCTACTATCTATACTTACTAGCAACATACAAATTGATTGTGAATAAATTCTCGTCAAATACCAACTCAGCTTTCCCTTCAATCTCAACATTAGTTGATATTCTTGTTATTCTTCATCATATCATAAAATTTTTTACTACTCATCTATTCCACAGATCTTGCGCCATTCAAGCAAAAATGGTATGTAAAAAAGCTGCACAGATGGTGTCAATATTTAAGTACTGACCATCTCAATAGTCTTTCTCGGGTTTTTACGAAGGAGATGATCCTGCTGCTATGTACCAAATGTTACAGCAGCGTGGAATGCGGGCACCTCCTAAACGTTTCGACGAATATTATCGATGTTATCCAACTGTCATGATACCAGGCCCTGAGCGAGAGAATCTCAACTATGGAGGGAAGATTATTATGCCACCATCTGCTTTGGAGAAACTTACTCGATTGCACATTACATACCCTATGCTTTTCGAGTTGATTAATGGACAAGGCAGTAGTGGACCAAAGCTAACACACGCTGGTGTACTGGAGTTCATTGCAGATGAAGGAAAGGTCTATCTTCCATATTGGGTACGCATATTTTCTTATTTCCTCAAGCAGTTTGTCGCCAGACTAACCACTTGGGCCTCAGATGATGCAAACTCTCGAACTTGAAACGGGTGATCTCTTTCAAATCAAATCAACCGATCTACCACCCGCGTCCCTAATCAAACTCCAACCACAATCTGTTAATTTTCTCGATATCTCCAACCCCAAGGCTGTACTCGAAAAGGCCTTTCGTGACTTTTCCACAGTTACCAAAGGTGATATCTTTAGTTTCTATTATAACGATACTGTCTACGATGTTGCCGTGTTAGAGGTCAAACCAGTCACGGATAAGATGGGGGTTAGTATGCTCGAAACAGATGTTTCAGTCGACTTCGCAGCTCCATTAGGCTACGTAGAACCTACGCCGACCAGAGCTAGTGGTAGTGGAACAAGCACCCCCAGAAGTGTCATTGGTGGCTTACCTGCAGGTGGCATGCTCCATAGTCAAGGAACTATGGCACAAGCCATCAATTACGATTCCATTGCACCAACCTCTAATTCTATTGCACAAGGCGCTAAGGCCGCTTCATCTAACTTTGTATCCGGGGGCCACAAACTGAACTCTAAGAAGGGCGCAAAGACTCCCACGCCTACGACTTCTACTCCTGTTGCTGGTTTGAGTACGAACACGCCTGTGATGTCGATTCGACGAACAAACGGTCCCCAACCTCTTCGTTTGCCACCAAACAAACTCTTCTTCGGTTATGAAATCAAACCAGTCAAGACACAGGCAGACAAGGACAAAGAGAATGCAGATGCGAGACAACCGCATTTCCCGGGACAAGGACAATTACTGAAAACTGGGAAGAAGGTGGAGGCGAAAATTGAATCTGCCTCAGAGTCCCAGGCTAAGGGAAATATTGTAGGCCGGCGGCTAGATGGAAAGAATGCCAATAAATAGTGAAATAGCACTGGGTATACCACGATGATGGAGTTTTGAAGGCGGGCAATGTTACAGGCGTTTGGAGGTTTGGTGAACAACTGGTGCATGGGAAGTAGGGCTTCGTTTTATGATGAATCTATGCAGGAAAAAAACTGCGCACTGAAAATACCAGCTATGACGAGATGGTGAAGGCATATATCACGTGGTAAGGTCAGCAAATACTAGAATCTATTGGTGATCAATGCCCATGGAAGCTACTTATAGGAGACTTTAGGTCAATGGGCCTCCAGAAGTTCTTTGCCTCTCAACTAAAGTCTCGATCCTCTTCTCCCATGAGTAAAACTTATGAAAGGCTTCGATTTATGGATATAAAAAACTTGCAAGTCTTCGCTGTTGCTCGGCGGCTCTTCAACCTTCTTTTATCCATTTCCATGATTTTAGGCGTGAGGCAAAACTGTGTGAACTCTTCCAGGTCCATTTTCTCCCTCCAAATTTGACGTTAAATATCCTTTCCTTTGAAAATCACTTTCGTTCCTTCTAAAGCTACATCAATGTAAGCAAATTCTGAACTTCCCGCTTCCTCATCCTGTTAAGTATCGATTGAAACGCAAACTGCTCCATCATTCTACAGGTCAACATTATTCTAATTTTGGGCATACATGAAGTTCTTTCTTGGTTGAATACTATCACTACTACTTCTATAAGTACATGTTTTACATGAAGATATTGCGATATTTCTTGAGTGAAGGGTAGGACCGCCTCGATTTTGATAAGACACGCGTTATTAGTACTAGCTCCCTGGTTGGCTTCGACCTTTGTAGATAAACAAGCATCATTTTAAGTATGTATCTTCTTCCTACGTTGGTCAAACAAACTTTCTGCATCCATGCTAACAGCCTCTAGAGGACCTCTGAGATCATCCAACCACAAGGACAGGCACTCAAGGGAACATCACTCACAACAAGAGGTTTTCATTGATACGACAGCCCATCCATTGTCTACTGCTGGAACTCGGTCATATTCATAATGTCACTCGTACGTGCTAAATTCCGAAGGTTTTCTAAAGAGGAAGATGCAAATATTCTCGGTTATAGAGAATGGAGTAATGGTAAAGTATCGGAATCGTGGTCTCAATTTCGTGCCAGATACGACAACAAATTCTGGATCGATCCTCGCAGTTCGGCTTCCCTATTCCAAAGGGCTGGAAGGCTTTCTGGTCAGCTCTATCAGATTCTGTCCCAGAATGAAGAAATGATGCAAAATATGCTTACTATACGCAAATCTAGTCTCCGATGGACTTGGGGAAGAATCGGTCAAGCGTTTGATACAAATGAGATTGAGGATAAAAAGGGGGGACGACGGTGGGAAGAAGGCGCGATGGAACGATCGCCCCCTAAGTCTGATGCTAAAATTGTCAAATCATCTAGAAGTGGTGGTTCACAGTTAGACTCGAGCACTTCACATTCGGCAAAGAAGGAATCTATATCAGAATTTGAACTTTATCTTGAGACAACGAGCCACTGTCCAAAAAGAGGGGAAGCGGTATTCCCATGTCCGAAGTGGTATCGCAACATCGCCAACACCTCGGGACAGTAATCTTGCGGATCACCTTTACAAAAGCAGCACCGCTAGTATTCAAGAGAGGTGATATCGGAAGTAGGCAGAATTCTAAGACAAGCCCCAGCGTGAATAAAAAACCAAGTGCAACTTCATTTTGAAATGGAGTCAAAACCGACGGAGAATAACGGTGGTCGTGTGGTCATCAGGTCGACGATATTAAAGTAGCGCCTGTGGAGAGTAGATCGGGATAGCATTGGATGGCATTATGGGAAGGGCGTGTAATACTTCTTAGTTTATGGTTTTGTTAGCATATGGTCGGATAGGGAGATGACGCGCTTATGCAATGGTTTCATGAGAGAAGTATGTCTTATCCGGGGGTCTGTTTTTTGGGGGGGCACATTAATGAAAAGATGTAATGGAAACGGTTCTAAAATGAGACAATTCTTGTTTAAAATATTAATATCCAGAAACAAAGACACGAATTGGTTCAAGGCCACAATTAGCAATCCTGACAGAAACGAGGCAAAGTACTACCATCCCACTTTCCGTAGTTAAACAAATTACCACTTCAGAAAAATCCATAGGCATCATCATAAGTCTCTTCCCTCTTTACCATGACTCTGCCTCCGTCCTCAATGCCATTGACAATGTCACCAAATCTACCCACGGTCTGTTCCCAAGGATCAAAACAATATCTCATCTCTCCTCGATGGCCAGCCCCCATGGAATCCTTGTACCCAGCTTGTTCATATAGAGGTGGACCAAGAAACGAGGTTTCAATCATATTACTGCGACTCGTAGAACTATTCAAGCTCACGACGCCGGGGTAGGGAAAATAGGACTGTTTGGGGAGGTGGATGAGTCCATGAGGAAAGGCGTTGGGAAACGTGAGGACTCTGACGGGGTTGTGGGAAAAGTAATGGGGATGTCAGACTCGGTCTTCATTCTGAGACGTGAAGTTATGGGGTTGATGGGCTCAAACTTCGCGGTATTAGATGGGGAGATCGAGTTGTTGCGATTCATGTCCATGTTAATCATACTAGTAGAAGGGGTGGGATTTACATCTTGGGGTTCAGACTTCGCGTAAAAGGGCAAATCCACGTTCTCGAAATCTTCTTCGCGACCTTTGACCTTTGGCTCTCGTTTGGCGGGTTTCTTCTTCTCTACCCTGGAGCGTCGGGGGGTTGCCATCTTCCTGGGACGGGAGGGCAGTGAAGTTGTGCTGTCCATTTGTTTCTTGAATCGAGAGTAACGCATTCGAGCAGCATGACCGTTTGTGATCTCTTGAGAAAGAATAGGATCATGTGCTACTTTGTTCCAATCAATCTGAAAAGTTAGTATTCATATTTTCATTAAACATGCTACAGATGATGATAAGGGTTGTCATACATCTTTGAGGCATTTCTGGCTGAGTATTGCATATAGCAAGCGATTGATGGCGCCATCATTGGTCATTGTTTGATTCTTTCTAAGGCTATTCGGCTTGAAGACTGTGATATGTCTGTCTCAATCTCAAGTAACCCTCGTGTACTTAAGAGAGAGGCCAAGCAAATAGATTGTGAGGGGTAAGAAGCGTTGGTGAGTAAGTGGACGTTGTACGAATGGAACCTTGGCTGATCAACAAAGTGCTTAGGGCGTTTTGGAATCTTGATCCCAAAGCGAAAAAGCACAAGATTTGCAAGGGGGGTACTCATATGTAATGTGACGATTTGGAAGGAAGTATGTGAGGATTAGTGAGGGAAAGCAATAGAGATATC
Organism: Monilinia fructigena; assembly: GCA_003260565.1. NCBI lineage: Eukaryota > Fungi > Ascomycota > Leotiomycetes > Helotiales > Sclerotiniaceae > Monilinia > Monilinia fructigena. Next base: position 1,059,717 of record QKRW01000007.1, on the reverse strand, counting down.
GATTCTCATAAACGACCCTTGCGCAAGAATTAGATTGTGAAAAAGATGTATTCAAAAGGTAAAACAATTGAAAGAGACCGTAAAGAATAATTGAAATACTATAGAAATTCACAAAGACATTCCCAAAAGATATACGATTAATTTAAGGAGGTTGAAGATGATGTTTTTCAATATGCAGGTCTGCGGGACAATGCAGCCAGCAGCAAGTGATGATTGCTTGAGCCCCTTTCAAATGGATAATTATTTTGGATGATTGAAAAGCTACATTACTTAAAGAAAGTGATAGAGAATTTGAAAAGATGATTGGAATCCTCTTTCTTCTTTTTCCATTTTAATCATAAAATGATGTATACCAAAATGATTAGCTATCGTTAGATTCTCTTTTTCCTTCTTCTATTTGCTTAATAATAATAGATAGGGGGAAAGAATGCGATTAACCGATTGACTTAATTAGGTATACTAGTAATAATATATATATATATATATATTAATTATTCCTTAGATATTATATTCTAGAGGTTTAAATTAAAGCAAACGCTTTAATATTATACTAATAATTATAGAATAATAAATAGAGAAGTTAATTAGATATTATTTTCTTTCTCTTATATATCTTCTTTTTTCTTAATTATATATTAATTAGCGATCTAAATTAATATCTTATCTATATAATAATATTAAGATAGCTAATATTAAGATAGCTAATATTAAGATAGCTAATATTATAAAGAAATATTAAATAAAATAATTCTATATATTCTTTATTATAGTCCTTTTTTAAGATTCACTTCTTTTATTATATACTATCTTTTCTAATCTTATAATAATCTCCTCTTTATCTTTCTTTAACTTTAATAATTACAGTACAATAACAATACAATAATAATACTTTCAACTTCTCTACTATTTCCAAACAGTCAAATCATAATCCAACTAATAATATCAATCATCTTACATTGATTCATTCATCATGCCTTCACAATGGGATCATAGAGCTGACAAGGATTTGTTGTTGGCAATTATCGAAGGCAATAACTTAAAAGCTATTGAATGGCCAACCATCTCTGAGAGACTCAATCAGAAGGGCTATTCCTTTACTAAAGAGGCTTGTCGGTATGTATAGAGGTTTATTTCGCAATTGTATTCCTTTTATCTCTCTTTTCAATTCTTTCTATGCATTTATTTATTTATTCTTCTATTTATTTGATTATGTCAAGCTTCACCATCATCACATTGGTTTGGTCACTCCATTTCCAAGAAAGATGAAGCATTCGTCAAGACATATATCGCATATTGATCTGCCAACATCTTTTTACTATCTGATCATCATTGTTGTCTAATCTATTTGTTCCATACATTTTTCAGTTGTCGCAATACAGTCACCCAGCCACTGTCCTTCCAGTACCACTCAATCACCATTAAAGAAAATGATCATCTACCCGGTAACTAACCAATAATGTTACAGTCAACATTTCCAGAAAATCAGAAAAGAATCTCGCACCGGCTCTCCATCTGCTTCCTCTAACACTACCCCCGCCGTCACCCCCGCCCAGAAACGCAAGTCCAAAGTCGCGTCACTTAAGGAAGGAAATAAGGATGATGATGATGATGATGATGATGAATCTCCTTCCAAGAACAAATCTAAGCGTCTCAAGAAGGAAAACACCAAGCTATCTGCTACTCACCTCGGAGATGAAATTGAAGCATAGGGTCTGACCCATGACCTTCGGTCAGTATCCTCTTACATGCGCCCATTAGCAGACTCTGCTTGAAAGAAACGGAAATATGTTGCTGATTATTGACTAGTCTACATGAATCTTAGTATTGAATGAACTTTCCATCTCCACTAGACATTCAAACCTGATCAAAATGGGGAGGATATCATTGGACTGTACAAAATTGGCATTGAGGATAGAGCGGCAGAGCAATACATTTGTCCGCTATAAGCTATGAGTTTGAAGCTGGGCGGGGGTTCTTCTTGAATAATAGGGGATTATGGTGTTTGGGAAATCTTCGCAGCTTGATTATGAATAACCATCACATCGCTTGATTGGGTCGTTCTTAATGAAGTAGGGTAGTAGTCACAAGGAACGTGACGTTTACACCTATTGAGAGTTCAACCCACGATATGATATAAGTGATGACTCAACAGAACCATTGTTCATTTAACTCCAGCCCTAGTGTGAGATGGTCAAATTTTAACAACGATATTGGTTTACTACCTAAAGAAAGATGATCTCTCCCATATGTACATACCTAGATGTTGTCCCATTCCTTGTTTTAACCTTGACCATACTTGTGCGTAATGCTCGAATGAACATTCTTATGTCTCCGGCTAGATTTAGTAGTAGTAGTAGTATTTATTTTCATCCAGCGGAGGAGGGCCGCAGGCCCCAAATCCTAACCTCCCTAGGGGTATAAGGATGTGCTAAGCTAAGGAGTTATACTAAAAGTAGCCTGAGAAAGCATTTCTAATTTACAAAGAGCTTTTTACAAAGCTTATTCTACTGCGTCCCCTCCACTCCATTTAGGCGGGGGGCAATTGTGTTTGTAGCTTTAAAGCAGATAGATCAGCAAGCATAAGGCTTGAATGTAGTTAAAAGAAAATAAAACGTGCTCGAATCACCGGGGCGTTTTATTGAACTGAAGATTAATAAAGCTCACCGGGAGCGGGTTCGATCGCAACTTATTATTGTTGCGTAAGTGCGGGTGAAGAGAAAAAGGGGTAAAAAGAAGGAGAAAGAGGGGGAGGAGAAAAGAGGGGAGGGGAGAGATCGAAATTATTGTGTCCGTTGCTGGGGCTCACCGGGAGGTGAGTGTAGCAGCCTGTGACGTCCAGGAATTTAGCAAAGTCCATAGGGTTGGACAGGAGGTGAGTCAGGTAACGTAGACCTTCCGCATTCGACGTTGGAGGGATTGGCGGGCGTGATGGCCAGTCCTTGAACCGCTTATGAGACCTTGGGCAGTGCACTAAGTGCATAGGGGCTTTGGCAGCACCGCAGGAGCATTCTGTAAGAGCATTCCGCATGCCTGAATTTGTTATGGTACCAGGCAAAATCCCCATGAGCAGAGCGGATGGCGAGGAGCCTGTGTAGTTGGTTCCTAGGGAGGTCCAGCTCCGGGGGGAGTCCAACCCGGTAGGTCAGATCCCATTTCAGGTAGTGAGCAGACAGCTTTGCCTTGCGCTTGATCCACCAGGACTGCTGAGCCCCGGATCGCAGATCACGAAATATGGAGCCAATACCGCTGATGGTAGGTAAGGATGCGGGACCAGGGTCGCAGTCGGGCGTGTGTGCTCCGGTGTCCGCCAGTCTGTCGGCGGCCTCGTTGCCTTCGATCTCTGTGTGTCCCGGTGACCACTTGATGCGGATATTATACACCTGCATCGCATTCTGACAGGCGATGAACGCCCATTGTGAAGACGCCGAAGCGTTCGCTCTGAGGCACCATATGACGGAGGTGCTGTCTATGCACATCCAGAGGCGCTGAGATCGGACTTCCTGCGGCATCCTAAGGGTGTGTTGGAGGCCTCTCCAGGCGCCAATCGCTTCTGCATCGAAGACGTGCGAGATGGGGTTGATTGACCCTGATCCAGATCCGATTTGCTTCCTGTTCTGGTAGATAGCATACCCGTACCCTACGTACTTCTGTCTCTCATGATACTGTTCGGACCCGTCTGAGAAAATGGTGACGTCATCAGGAGGGAGATCATTCCACCATGTCTTGAAGGCAGCCGCAGCCGTTTCTTTGTCCACTCCACCCGTGGGGTCCACACGGCAGCCGTGCGTGTAGTGTGGAGGCCTGAGAGTAGGCCTGAGGACCTGTGGGAACAGGCCCCCCAGCCTCTGGACCTTGGTCTTGGCCACCTGCCTTGAGCCCGCGCCTCGGCCGCGGGTGATGATGGGGGGGTGATCCTGCGCACCAGGGGGTGTGCTTCATCTACCGTTTGAATGCGGAGTGCGAAGCGTAGCTTGGCCTCCTCCAGCATAGCCTCCGCCGACGGAATGCCGGCGTCCCTGTAGAGTGTAACCGTAGGGGTGGTCCTCCAGACCGGAAGGACGCCTCGGACGGCCAGGGAGAGAGTTTTGTCTAGTGTGCCGATGTGCCATCCCACCCTGGCGCTGACCGTCGTGCTGCGGCCAGACCGGAGAAGCCTAGGGGGCTTCGTCCGGCCTGCGTACCATGCTTCCGTTCCATACGCCAAAGAGGGGATGACGCAGGTGATCACCGCCTTTCTCAAAGCAGATGCCGGAGGGCCGTCCACCGTCTTGGCCAGACCTCTGATGTGTCGAGCGATCTGTCGGGCCTTCCCGGCTCTTTCCGCGACGTGTCTTTTGAAAGTAAGCCGTCGGTCAAACCACACTCCTAGCCATCTAAGGGCCGGCTGGTCCCCTTTCTTGGGTGAGGTGGTGATTGGTGGTATGACGAGATCCTGGGAGACCACACAGTCTGGGGCCCGCGAGCCGTTCTTTCTGGTGAGGTGAATCATCTCCAGCTTCTCCGGAGCAAAGGCGATCTTGTTCCGAGTTCCCCAATGCATGATGTTCCTGATCTCGGTAGCCAGAGACGCCACATTGATGTCCACCGATGTCGAAGCTTTGTAGAGGCATATGTCGTCGGCGTAGCCGAACCTTATGTTAGAGTCCTGCGATAGGAGCTCCGCTAGGTAGAGCATGTAGAGGACAGGCGAGAGGGGGGATCCCTGTGGAGTGCCGCAAGCGACGCTGTGGCTTGGCGTAGTGGAATCCTCCAGACGGACCCTAACCAGTCTGTTGGTGAGGAAGGAGTCTATGAGCTTGAGGAGGGTCAGCGGCCACCCTTGGGTCTTCATCCGGTCGAGTAGCCGGCGTTTCAGCAGCGCATCGAACGCTCCTTGGACATCCATCGTAACCATGGTGACTTCCAGTCCTTTCGAAAAGGCTAGCTCGACGTCGTGTGTGAAGCAGGCTACCAAGTCCATAGCAGAGCGTTTGGGGAGGGCCCCTCCGTGCTGGGGGCTCAGGATGCCGTGTGTCAGAGCTGTCCATGCGACCCGGCGGGCGATGATCCTTTCCAGGCCCTTGGAGACGCATGAAATGAGCGCTATGGGCCTCCAGGAGCGGACTGATGTCCTGTCTTTTTTCCCCACCTTGGGAAGCATGGCTACCTCCGCCAGCTTCCAGGCTTGGGGGAAGAAGCAAAGGCTTAGGCATCTACTGTATAACCCCTGCAGTGTATGTTTGATTGAGCCCCAGCAGGCTTTAAGTAGCCTGACCGTGACGCGATCCGTCCCCGGTGAGGTGCTAGAGACACCTATCGTGTTCCTTTCAACCTCCTCCATTGAGATGGTGTCTGACCAGGGCAGTGTGCCAGCGCCGTCCCAGGGCTCCAGGGGGTCTTGCGCCAGGTCATCGCTTGCGCTGAATCTGTCAAGAACCTCCGACCACAGAGTTTCGGCCTTCTCCATAGTGCCTTCGACGGTATTCCCATTGACCACCAAGGGGGGGGCTTTGAGATTGGTCCCGAGTTTGTGCCAGTTGATAACCTTGTAAAGATCCTTATCGTCTTTCACTCCGTTTATAATGTCTTTCCAGTACGCCTTCTTGGCCTTCCGCACTATCTTGTGAAACTCCCTGGTTTCCGGGGTTGACGCTGTCTGGTGTGTTTTTCGAGCCGCCAGATGTTCGCGGTGTGCGTCCTGGCACTCTTGGGTCCACCATGGCGCAGCTCGACCTCTTCCCCTATCTGGCTTGCCTGCAGTGCGTATGGCGGAGTCCAGTATTGATGTGAAAAGCTGAACGAAGTGCTCGATGCCCTCGGCGTCGCTTAGGTGCCTGGCGTCCGGCAGGCCTGAGACCCCTAGGTGAACCAGGTCTGCGAACTTTCCGAGCTGCGATTCCGGGATTCTGTAGTGGTGTTGTTCTAGGGTCTGGACCCCCCTGTTGGGGAGGGATGTAACGAGCGTTTCGTGGTCGGAGCCGGTATGCATATCCTTGCGGACAATCGTGCTGGCGAAGGGGATATTTGAAAAGGTCAGGTCCAGAACATGTCCTGCGTTATGGGTGGGCTCGCCGGGGGTTCCGATAAAGTCCATGTTACTTTCCGATGACCATCTGGCTAGATCAGCCCCTCTGTGGGTAGACCGAACGCCCGGCTCAAAACATGTCGTGCCAAGCGTTGAAGTCACCGCCGACGAGACATTTGGGGGAAGGTGTGAGATGAGTAACGTAGTCCAAGACTTCGGGTGTAGTGGGCTGTCTGTACGCGTTTAGGATGGCTATACCGTTGACATCCGTCCAAAGCAGGTCTCTGCTGTGGATAGGACGCCTTTGTTGCACTCGGAGGCCAGCTCCTTTGCGTATGTAAGTCATTACTCGAGGGCGGGCGGATTCCCTGTCCTTGGGCGTGTCGTAGATCCAGGAGTCTACCGGTGAGTAGCAGTCATACCCTGGGTGGTTCTGTGTGTTCGCGAGTTTGTGCTTGTCCAGGGTTCCTGAGCACAGATAACGTCTAGTTCCTGTATGAACGATGTTGCGAGAAGTGTCATGTGAGCAGAAGCGCTTTTGCCTACATTGGCCCAGCCGATCTGCATCTCTCGTGGTTGGGTCCCGCTGTTGCGGCTACTGCCGCGGTGCTGGTTCTGGTGTTCTAACATACCGAGGGTGCGAGAGTGGCGAGCTCGTCTTCGTCCTCCGCCATGGATTCATCAGAATCGCTAGGGGGATCATCAGATTCGGGCATCGGGGAGCTCAGCATCTGGCTTCCGTTTCTAGGGTCGGGGGTGCGGGGGGGGAGAATGGTGGAGTTCACGGCGCGAGGAGCGCAATCAGGCTTCGGCGCCCGCTGTCCTGCATTTTCATGTGCTGTCACGGCGGCTCCGCGCTTGCGCTTGGGCGGTGCGATGACTGGTGCTCCTGTGCTAGAGGCCGGGGTCGGGGTGGCGGGCGGGGGTGTGTTGACTGTCTTGAAGGCTAGCTCGCCATGCTTTCGGATGGCGTCGAGCTCCTTACGGGTAGGTTTGATGTATTTGCCATTCACGCGCTTAGGGACCGCAGGGCAGCGAGCATGGTTGGCATCAAAGGGTCCGTGGCAATTCGCGCACTGTGGGGGGTTCGTACAGTTGGATCCGGAGGGGCCAGAGTGCTGGTCCAATCGGATGCTGCAGTGGGCGCAGCGCGCGTAGCGGGTGCAGCGCGCGACGGGTTGCAGAAGCCCTGGCATCCGGGATCGTGTCGGGCGATGGCGGTCTTCTTATCGATGACTTTGGCCACGTCGCTGCTGTCAAAGAGCCTAAAGGGTCTCACCGGCTTGAGGAATGAGATGATCCAGGTAATCTTGCCAGTGTCGAGGTTGGCTCCGTGCCTGGACGGCCGGCAGCTCACCGGATGTTGGTGTGTTTGAGCCAGTGCTTCTTCAGAGACAAGGCTGGCGTCGGTGAGTGTCCTGCCTCCGATGAGGTTGTGAAATCCTGTAGGCACATTCGTAACCGCGTAATTAAACCAGGTTACTGGGATCTCTAGAGAGTAGGCGCTAAGGGTACGCTTTGTAACCTCCGCATTCTCCTGAGTGAGGAGGATGTCGCGGGTGGCGATGTCGGAGGGGTTGATTGCCCATCCTGTCGCAGTGGGAGTGATGGACGGGATTGAAGCAAGGGTGAGGCCGTCGATCTGCTTGGCTAGGCTCTGGCGCAGAATGAAGGGCTCCGGGCGGTTAAGGAGCGTCTGTGGGTTGCACTTGGCCAGAATTCTTCGATCGGCGTTGCTGCTTAAGGCAGTGCTGGCCGACTTCGTGGGTCTTGCGGAAGGCGCACGTGCATTCGAGCTGGGTGTTTGGCCGGCGGCGCTCGACACGCTCACCGTGCTGTTCCGTGATTTCCTGGGGTCTGTGGAGCTGCTGAGGCCTGCGTTGGATCTTGCGCGATCTGCGTAGGTCACAGTCTTTGTGGTCGAGGCTGGAATATCAGCGGACGGGTTGCCGCGTGGATGGGCTGGCGCTGGGGCCGCCGAGTCGGTCTCCGCATAGATCGAAGCAGAGAGGAAGGTAACAACCTTCTGTGATAGCTCAGAAGCAAGTTTGCGCTCCTTGGCAGTGGAGGGGGACTGGAGGGCTCGGCGTACAAAGCCATTATCCTAGGATCATGGGCTATTATAGTAGAGTCAGTATAACTTGTAAAGCGTGATTATCAGGGCAAAAATAAAAAAGATATCGTTGTTGTGAAATTTTTATGTAGGTCTGTTTTATTTCGTAGAATGTGTGTAGATTATTGTGTATGTTCATAAAGTGAATATCTAAGAAAAGCCTTTTTATATGTATAGAGCATATGCCATAATACATGTTTCCAACGTCCTTCTATAATCAAATTAACCATATAAAATGTATAAAGCTTATTAATAATAAATAGTGGAAAAAGCTTTATTAACTTCTGCAATAATGCTACCTTTCTCTAAATTGCCTGTAGCATTTACTTATTCTATGAAGTTCGATTATTCTACAATCTTTTAATTGTATTGCAATACAAGAATACCCCTTCTTCAAATTAAACTTTCAGTATAATTAATAGCTTCAATTTTCTAGGTTTAATTCTAAACCTTTTCTCAACCTTTTCTATATATAATAAAGCTAGGGTATATAAACTGTTTTATAAAAATATCAGCTATTTATTCCATTCTTAGAATTTATATTACATATAGTTTTTTAATATTTACTACATCTTTTCGAATATAATACCATTAAATGTTGATATACTTTGCTTTGCTATAAAACTTATTCTTTTATATCTAATTAATCCCATTAATATTATTATAATATAAAATTAATATAAACAGCTTATTTTTAAAATATTCTCTTAAGTCCTTTATTAACTTTTTTATTCAAACAATCTCCTTCGCTTTTTTGTTAACAATTATAATTTCACTTTTCATTGTACATGACAATATTAATTTTTACTTTATTAATAACCATATTATAGTTTTACTATATTTAATAAAAGCTATTTTTTAAATAGATTTTTTATTGGCTAACAATCCCTATATTGAATCTATATATATATAATATTTATATAAAAGTTCATTAAATTGATTTAAATAAAAACTATACTAATTATATATATATACTAACAAAATATTGAAACAAATGTTTTACAAATATTAAATAGTTTTCCTTTGATATATACATAATGTAAGCAAACTGGTCAATAAGTATATTACTATATTAGATCGAATATAGTTTAAAAATATAAATAATACTACCAATAATCTAAAAATATAATATTTTATCGTTCTTTGCAAAATAGATTGTTTTTATTTGCATTTTGTACAACAATATCAATTATCATATTACCTAAATATAAGCGCAAAGCTGCTATAATAATATTGAAAGATGCAGAATAGCAAATACTAAAATCTAGTTCTGCTTTTTGTATTATAAACTTTATTATTATTTCCTCCCATATTTTTTTTTTGCAAGGTTGCGATCGAACCCGCTCCCGGTGAGCTTTATTAATCTTCAGTTCAATAAAACGCCCCGGTGATTCGAGCACGTTTTATTTTCTTTTAACTACATTCAAGCCTTATGCTTGCTGATCTATCTGCTTTAAAGCTACAAAACACAATTGCCCCCCGCCTAAATGGAGTGGAGGGGACGCAGTAGAATAAGCTTTGTAAAAGCTCTTTGTAAATTAGAAATGCTTTCTCAGGCTACCTTTAGTATAACTCCTTAGCTTAGCACATCCTTATACCCCTAGGGAGGTTAGAATCTGGGCCTGCGGCCCTCCTCCGCCGGATGAAAATAAATACTACTACTACTACTACTACTACTGCTACTATAATGATGTTTATTTTAGGATCTAAATCTTTTTGTTGGGAAAGGATATAATAAGCATTTTTATGGTTAAAGTTAATATGTATATCTTCACAGATAATTGTATTAACAAAAAGGATATTTTGAAAAGGTTAGGTCTAGAATATATTCTATGTATAAATAGACTTGTTAGGGGTTCCGATAAAGTTTATATTACTTTTCGATAACCATTTCAATTAGGTTAGTTTCTTTATAAATAAACCGAACGCCCGGCTTAAATATATTATATTAAGTATTAAAGTCACCGCTAACAAAACATTTAGGGGAAGATATGAAATAAATGATATAGTCTAAGATTTCGGGTGTAATGGGCTGTCTGTACGCGTTTAGGATGGCTATGCTGTTGACATCCGTCCAGAGCAGGTTTCTGCTGTGGATGGGACGCCCTTAAAATCCAAAAAAAACTAGAATGAATCCATTTCGATATTACTGATCTTTTCCCAAAAACCATTTAAGGATATAAGTACTTTCTCCTTATTATCAATAACATTATAAAAATAAAATAAATTATTTTATTAAAACAGAAAAGCAATACAATACTTTCATTAAAAAGTCTGAAAAACAAAAATCGAACTTACTACAAATATAGCTGTAATTGTTACTAGAATTAATAATACATTCAAGCTTTTTCAAACTCTCTGGGAATAAAAGATTAATATATAATCAAAGATTATAATAATCGTATTATTTCACCAAAATGGTTCAACTAAACGTAATATATATATTCCAGAAGTCGATATAAAAGTAATATTAAAAGAAATTTATTTATTATTAGAATTTTGGGATAAAGCTATTAAATACAATATCTACATTTAAAAACCATATTAATATTGGTTTAGATGTAAATAAAATTAATCGAAAATCCCTTAAAAGTATTTACAAATATATTATTAGATATCGATATATATAAGATTTAAGGGAATCAATATTACATTTATATCAACTTTAATACTATTCTAAAAGGATAAAGATATAATAAACTTTGTAATACAATAAAGATTAGGATATTTCTAGGATACTTAAAAAATATTATTAGACATATAAAGGTTTTATTTATTAAAGTTAGATTATATTTATTCTTCTTATTGTATTACAATCGATAAAAAACTATAAAGAAGGAGATCTGAATTTCAAATTTAGAAATTGTATAGCTGGATTATAAAGTACTAAGAATATAAAATCTAATTATAGGTTTCGCAGTAAATTTAAGGATGTTTCTAAATTATTATTTATTTCAATTAATTTCTTAATATTATTAAATAAAATAATTATAGATTTGATAAAAATGCATTTGTTAATATTAAAATGAATAAAGGCCGAAATATTATGTTTTAATTAAAATAAGTATAAAAAATATCCAATAAATGATTAATGATATACTAAAACTAATAAAGGAAAATAATAAAAAAAAATATTATTTTATTTAATTATTCACTATTAAAGATAAAAACAAACATTTGAGGATATAACTTTACTATTTAATTATACATTACCGATATTTGATACTATATTATTTAATAAAACTTTATTGTTTATTATACCTACATTTGTATCAGCTTTTATATTACCAAATTAAAAATATAATTTTAGAAAAAGAAAGAGAAGTAATAACAATAATATAAAAAAACAAAGAAATTCTAAAATTATTTAGATTTTACTTACTTTTTTAAATAAACCAATATCAAAATCAATTAAAGTATACTATAATTGCTATTTCAAATATTTATTAATTCGAAAAGGAGATAAATAATGAAAATCGCTTTAAATATCCTAACTCTTTTAGTAATTATATTAATAAAAACTAATATTGTTTTGCCAATAATAGAAATATTCGGAATCAAAATATTAAATATATATTAAAAAGCAATAGTAAACAAAAAGTATATAAAACACACTATAAGTTGTAATTTATAAAAGAAATGAATTTATTAATTAAAAATGGTATTTGGAAAAAGTTTATTTTATTAATAGAAGAATAATTTTTGTTTTAATAAAATGAATATTTCTTATTAAAATAAAAGATAAGTAGTAGTAGTATTTATTTTCATCCGGCGGAGGAGGACCGTAGGGCCTAGAGCCGCAGGCCCAAATTCTAACCTCCCTAGGGGTATAAGGATGTACTAAGCTAAAGAGTTATACTAAAAGTAGCCTAAGAAAGCATTTTTAATTTACAAAGAGCTTTTACGAAGCTTATTCTACTGCGTCTTCTTTACTCCGTTTAAGAAGAGGGCAATTGTATTTGTAGCTTTAAAGCAAACAGATCAATAAGTATAAAACTTAAATGCAGTTAAAAAGATCTAAAACGTACTTGAATTATCGAGGCGTTTTATTGAACTAAAGATTAATAAAGCTTACCGGAAACGGGTTCAATTGCAACCTTATACTATTATTATTACAGAAATACAGATATATAAAGAAAAATGGTAAAAAAAAAAGAAAAAAGATTGAAATTTTTGTGTCCTTTGCTGGGGCTTATCAGAAAGCAAATATAGCAGCCAATAGCGTCCAGAAATTTGTAAAGTAGACCTTCCGCGTTCGATGTTAAAAGAATTAACGGGCGTGATAATCAATCCTTAAATCGTTTTTATAAACCTTGGGTAATGTAACTAAGTATATAGAGGCTTCGGCAGTACCGTAAAAGCATTTTTGTAAAAGCATCTGTATATCTGAATTTGTTATGGTACTAGGCAAAATCCCCATAAGCAGAACAGATAGCAAAGAGTTTGTATAGTTGGTTCTTAAAAAAAATCCAACTTCAGGGGGAGTTTAACCTGGTAGGTTAAATCCCATTTAAGGTAGTAAGCGCGACAGCTTTACCTTGTGCTTAATCTATTAGGATTGCTGAGCCCTAGATCGCAAATTACGAAATATAGAGCCAATTCCGCTGATAATAGATAAAAATACAGGATCAGAATCGCAATCGGGTGTAGTAGTAGTAGTATTTATTTTCATCCGGCGGAGGAGGGCCGTAGGCCCTAGGGCCGCAGGCCCAAATCCTAACCTCCCTAGGGGTTATAAGGATGTGCTAAGCTAAGGAGTTATACTAAAAGTAGCCTGAGAAAGCATTTCTAATTTACAAAGAGCTTTACAAAGCTTATTCTACTGCGTCCCCTCCACTCCATTTAGGCGGGGGGCAATTGTGTTTGTAGCTTTAAAGCAGCTCTGCTAGGTAGAGCATGTAGAGGACAGGCGAGAAGGGGGATCTCTATGGAATGCTGTAAGTGACGCTGTAGCTTAGTGTAATAGAATCCTTTAGGCAGACCCTAACCAATCTATTGGTAAAAAAGGAGTTTATAAACTTGAGAAGGGTCAACGGCTACCCTTAGATCTTTATTTGGTTGAGTAGTCAACGTTTCAGTAGCGCATCAAACACTCCTTAAATATCCATCGTAATTATAGTAAACTTCCAGTCCTTTCGAAAAGGCTAGTTTAATGTTGTATATAAAGCAGATTACCAGATTTATAGCAGAGCGTTTAGGGAAGGCCCCTCCATACTGGGGACTCAGGATACTGTATGTTAGAGCCGTCCAAGCGACCTGGTGGGCGATGGTTTTTTTCAGGCCCTTAAAGACACATAAAATAAGCACTGTAGGCCTTCAGAAGCGGATTAATGTCCTATCCTTTTTCCTCATTTTGGAAAGTATAACTATCTCCACCAGCTTCCAGGCTTGGAGGAAGAAGCAAAGGCTTAAACATCTGCTGTATAACCCCTGTAATATATATTTAATTAAACCCCAACAAACCTTAAATAGTCTGACCATAACGCGATCCATCCCCGATAAAGTGTTAGAGATATCTATAATGTTACTTTCAACCTCCTCCATTAAAATAGTGTTTGATCAGGGCAATATGCCAACATTATCCCAAAGCTTTAGGGGGTCTTGCGCCAAATCATCGCTTACGTTGAACCTATCAAAAACCTCTGACCACAAAGTTTCGGCCTTCTTTATATAATGCCTTCAACAATATTCCCATTAACTATTAAGGTGGGGGCTTTGAGATTGGTCCCAAATTTGTGTTAGTTGATAATTTTTATAAAAGATCCTTATCATCTTTCACTTCGTTTATAATATCTTTTTAGTATGCTTTTTTTGGTTTTTCGCATTATATTATAAAACTTTCTGATTTCCGGGTTATCGCTGTCTAGTATATTTTTCGAGCCGCCAGATGTTCGCAATATGCATCTTGGCACTCTTAGATCTATTATAACACGGTTCGACCTCTTCCCCTGTCTGGCTTGTCTACAATGTGTATGGCAGAGTCCAGTATTGTTATAAATAGCTAAACAAAGTGCTTGATGCTATTAGCATCGTTTTAAATGCCTAATGTTCAGCAAGCCTGAGATCCTTAGGTAAACCAGGTCTACGAACTTTCCGAACTGCAATTCCAGGATTTTGCAAAAATATTGTTCTAGGATCTGAACCCCCTTATTAGAAAGGGATGTAACAAACGTTTCGTAGTTAAAACTGGTATGTATATCCTTACAGACAATCGTACTGGCGAAGTGGATATTTGAAAAAGTTTTAGGTCCAGAATATGTTCCGCGTTATAGATAAACTCACTGAGGGTTCCAATGAAGTCTATATTACTTTTCCGATAACCATTTAGCTAGATCAGCCCCTCTGTGGGTAGACCGAACGTCCGGCTTAAATATATCGTACTAAGCGTTGAAGTTATCGCCGATGAGACATTTTGGGGAAGGTGTAAAATGAGTAATACAATCTAAGACTTCGGATATAGTGGGTTGTTTGTATGCATTTAGGATGATTATACTGTTAATATTTGTTCAAAGCAGGTCTCTACTATGGATAAAATACCTTTATTGTATTTAAAAGCCAACTCCTTTGCATATATATATCATTACTTGGGGGCAAGCGAATTCCCTGTCCTCGAACATATTATAAATCCAAAAATCTACCGGTAAATAATAGTTATACCCTAAATAATTCTGTGTTTGCAAGTTTGTGTTTATTCAGAGTTTCTGGATACAGATAATGTCTAGTTCTTGTATAAACGATGTTGCGAGAAAATGTTATATATATAGAAGCGCTCCTGCCTACATTGGCCCAGCCGATTTGCATTTTTTATGGTTGGGTTCCGTTATTGCAGTGTTACTGTTGCGCGTGCTGGTTTTGATATTCTAATATACTAAAGGTGCGAAAGTAACGAGTTTGTTATCGTTTTCCGCCATAGATTTATTAGAATTGCTAAAAGGATCAGAGTTGGGTATCGAAGAGTTTAGCATTTTAGCTTCCGTTTTTAGGATTGGGGGTGTGAAAGGGGAAAATGGTGGAGTTTACGGCATAAAAAGCGTAATTAAGCTTTAACGCCTGTTATCCTGCGTTTTTATGCGTTGTTATAGCGGCTTTGCGCTTACATTTGGGCGATGCGATAATTAATGCTCCTGTGTTAGAGCTGGGGTTGAAGTGGCAGGCGGGGGTGTGTTAACTGTTTTGAAAGCTAGTTCGCCATGCTTTCAGATAGCGTTTAGCTTTTTACGGATAGGTTTGATATATATTTGCCGCTCTCATGCGCTTAGGGATTGCAGGGCAGCGAGCATGGTTAGCATCGAAGGGTCCATGACAATTCGCGTATTATGGGAGATTTGTACAGTTGGATCCGGAGGGGTTAGAGTGCTGGTCCAGTTTGGATCCGGAGGGGTTAGAGTGCTGGTCCAGTTGGATATTGCAGTGGGCGTAGCGTATGTAGCGGGTGCAGTGCGATAGATTGCAGAAGCCCTGGCATTTGGGATTATATCGGGCGATGGCGGTTTTCTTATCAATGACTTTGGCTACATTACTGCTGTTAAAAAGCTTAAAGGTTTTCACCGGCTTAAAAAAGATCTGGAGCAGGCTCAATCAACCCCATGTCACACGTCTTCGATGCTGAAGCGATTGGCGCCTGGAGAGGCCTCCAACACACCCTTAGGATGCCGCAGGAAGTCCGATCTCAGCGCCTCTGGATGTGCATAGACAGCACCTCCGTCATATGGTGCCTCAGAGCGAACGCTTCGGCGTCTTCACAATGGGCGTTCATCGCCTGTCAGAATGCGATGCAGGTGTATAATATCCGCATCAAGTGGTCACCGGGACACACAGAGATCGAAGGCAACGAGGCCGCCGACAGACTGGCGGACACCGGAGCACACACGCCCGACTGCGACCCTGGTCCCGCATCCTTACCTACCATCAGCGGTATTGGCTCCATATTTCGTGATCTGCGATCCGGGGCTCAGCAGTCCTGGTGGATCAAGCGCAAGGCAAAGCTGTCTGCTCACTACCTGAAATGGGATCTGACCTACCGGGTTGGACTCCCCCGGAGCTGGACCTCCCTAGGAACCAACTACACAGGCTCCTCGCCATCCGCTCTGCTCATGGGGATTTTGCCTGGTACCATAACAAATTCAGGCATGCGGATGCTCTTACAGAATGCTCCTGCGGTGCTGCCAAAGCCCCTATGCACTTAGTGCACTGCCCAAGGTCTCATAAGCGGTTCAAGGACTGGCCATCACGCCCGCCAATCCCTCCAACGTCGAATGCGGAAGGACTACGTTACCTGACTCACCTCCTGTCCAACCCTATGGACTTTGCTAAATTCCTAGACGTCACAGGCTGCTACACTCACCTCCCGGTGAGCCCCAGCAACGGACACAATAATTTCGATCTCTCCCCTCCCCCTCTTTCTCCTCCCCCTCTTTCTCCTCCCCTCTTTCTCCTCCCCTCTTTCTCCTCCCCCTCTTTCTCCTCCCCTCTTTCTCCTCTTCTCTCCTTCTTTACCCCTTTTCTCTTCACCCGCACTTACGCAACAATAATAAGTTGCGATCGAACCCGCTCCCGGTGAGCTTTATTAATCTTCAGTTCAATAAAACGCCCCGGTGATTCGAGCACGTTTTAGATCTTTTAACTGCATTCAAGCCTTATGCTTGCTCATCTGTCTGCTTTAAAGCTACAAACACAACTGCCCCCCCCCCCGCCTAAACGGAGTGGAGGGGACGCAGCAGAATGAGTTTTATAAAAGCTCTTTGTAAATTAGAAATGCTTTCTCAGGCTACTTTTAGTATAACTCCTTAGCTTAGCACATCCTTATACCCCTAGGGAGGTTAGGATTTGGGCCTGCGGCCCTAGGCCTACGGCCCTCCTCCGCCGGATGAAAATAAATACTACGACTACTATGTACAGGTTGAGATATTGACTTTGCCGGCCAAGAGAAGAGACTTATAATCAATATAATGGCACTTTAATAATTATATGAACGACAAAAGATTGCAGAGATCAAATGGATTAATAGAGATTCTAATCCAGCAAATTTAATAACCAAATCTAAACCATCGCAAACATTGAAGAATCTGATTAATAACAACAATATTAATATTAAGGTTACAGAATAAATAGAAAGAGATTAAAGAAAGGACAGAAAAGTGGAATTTGAAGGGTCCTATTAATAAAGATATGACGATATATATGAAAATATGCATATTATTATCATTTAAGGAACAGGTGTATTAAGGAGGGATAACCATGAATTTCACCAGCTGGACCGGTGAAACAGGAAGCATATGAATGAAAGGACTCACATCTAAGGCGGGTTTAGTTCGTGTTTTAGATAGTTGCCAGTGGTGGAATAATCACGTGACGCGCTAGGCTACGCGCTAACGCCTGGGCATTCTATATAGTTGCCGTTCTACACATTTAGATAGTTACCCTTTAGAGCAATAATAAGATACAACAGTATACCCATTTTATTCACTTTCACCTTTAACCAGGTTAAACCGACAGCTGCAAAACTTGTAATTTGATTTTATATTCTTAGTACCTTATAAATCCGACTACATAATTTGTAAGTTTAAGATCCAAATCCTCTTCTTCATAATTTTTATTGATTGTAATACAATAAAAAAATAATAAATATAATTTAGCTTTCATAAATAAATTTTTTATATATTTAATAATATCTTTTAAGTATTTTATGAATATTTTAATTATTACTGTATTGCAAAGTTTATTATACCCTTGTTTTTTTGGAATAGTTTTAGAATTAATAAAAACATAATATTAACTCCCTTAGATCTTATATATATTGATATTTAGTAATATATTTGTAAATGCTTTAAATAAACTTTAATCGATTTTATTTGCATTTTAGCTAATGCTAATGCAGTTTCGAATATATATATTGGATTTGATAGTTTTGTCCCAAAATTCTTATTGTAAATAAGCTTTTTTTAATATTGCTTTTATATTAGCTTTTGCAATATATATATTATATTCAGCTAAATTATTTTGGTAAGATAATACAATTATTGTAATCTTTAATCGTATATTAACCCTTTATTTCTCAAAAAGTTTAAAAAAAGCTTTAATATATTATCAAATTTTAGTAACAATTATAAATATATTTGTAACAAGTTTGATTTCTTGTTTTTAAATTTTTAATGAAAAAATTATTTTATTTTTTTATTTTAATAAAATAATTCAATTTATTCTTAAAATGCTATTAATAATGAGGAAAAGGTATTTATATTTTTTGAATAGTTTTTTAGAAAAGGGTTAACAATATCGAAATAGATTAATTCTATTTTTTTGGATTTTGGTGCATTTAGTTTGTTTAGGATTTTATTAATTATTTTAGTAAAAACGTACATTTTGCAAATATTAAAAATTAAAGAAATTTCGATAAATTTTTAAAATATAATAACTTTATATAAATTCCTGATTTTGTTAGAATTGAAATAATTAAAACATTTATATCAAATGAAATCACTTTTTTTTTCTTTTATAATTGATTCTTTAACTTTTCTTTTTGTTTCATTAAAAATTTTGCAAAAAGTATAAAGAATACAGAATTTTTGTACCCTGGCTTTATATACAAAATGATATACACTCCATCTTTTATTATAGCTTCAATAATAATTTATTATTTTTTATCGTTTTTTAGTATAAAGCATATCTTTTTAAAATTAAATATACCTTTGAATCCTACTTTGCAAATTCTTTTAACTAAAAACAAATTGATTTTTAATTTAAATATATATAATACTTTAGTAAACAATATTCTGTTTATATTTTTATATATTACATCCATTATTCCTCATTTATCCGAATATATAACTTTTTTTATTTAATTATTATCCTTTATTACAAAATATAAATTAGATTTCAGAAAAGAGAATGTTAATTAAATATATATAAAATAGCATTGATATTAGTATATTATTGCAATAAAGATACCCTCTTAATACTTTTTCTAATAAAATAATAATATTCAAAATTAGATTTGTTATTAATAACATTTCAATTATATTGAAACTTAATTTAGTAATGTAGGCTTTATGCTTTTTACACTTTTTGCTTTTTTGTAATAAAAAATAAATTATCTTTTTCTTCTATTTATTATTTAAATCAGATTTCAGGAAATGTTTAATATATATAGAGCTGAAAGCACTTTAAAATCAAGTAACTAGGTTTACTATAAAATTTGCAAATAATAATGAATATATTGGACTCCAAGTTTGTATTAGCCTTATATTAACGATCAAATAGAATATATTTTCTTTTTTTTTGTAAAATATACCGAATCTTCCAAATTCTATATTTTTACTTTTTTAACCTACAGATGCTTAATTTTATTATTAATATTTAAAACAGAATCAACAATTTAAATTATATTAATAATAACTTTATATTGATTAGGAAAAAACAATATTAAACTTTGAAAATGTAATTTATCTGTATATAAAGTACCAACTGAAATATCTGCAAATAAAAGCTTTTATTAAAGATCTTCAAGCTTCTCTTAAACATTTTATAATTGTTATATTAAAGGTATTGTTGAAAAAGAAAATTTTTGATTTCAAGGAAGTATTTGTTTACTATAATATTATTAATTTTGGAGTATATTTAACAATTAAATAATTCAATAGTTTTTTTGTTATATCATATTCTTTTATTAAAGTTTTATTCTTTTTAGATAATAAGTAATAGATGTAAGATAATATATTAATGTTATCCTTAAGAAAATAGTCTTTTTATTTATATTAAATCAAATCTTTATAATGGAATTGCTATTACTGTTAGAAATTTGAAATTCTTCGAAATCCTGGATTAGATTATTGGCTACTGCAATTTATATATATTT
The DNA here is from genome assembly GCA_003260565.1 of Monilinia fructigena. NCBI lineage: Eukaryota > Fungi > Ascomycota > Leotiomycetes > Helotiales > Sclerotiniaceae > Monilinia > Monilinia fructigena. The sequence continues at coordinate 1,039,746 of QKRW01000007.1, read as the reverse complement.
ATATAATATTTTTTCGTATGTATAAAACTAATCTTTTTTTTGAAATTAAATTCTTATTTAACAAATCCAACGTTTATAATTTTTTTGAGTAAAAGGAGAAATATACTTAGAATAATCTCTGGATTCAGTGTCTTTTATTATTTTGAGGTTTTATAAGTAAAAAACTTATATTAATAATTTAAATATATTTAATAATAAAATGAAAAAGTGAAAAAAGAATTGTTTAAATTACACTATTCCGATTTGAATATATTAATATTTAAAAGTAGAAATTCTTTTAAAGGTAGAGTAATTGGAAATAGTAAATTTTGATTTTGTAAATAATTTTTAAAGTAATATCGAATACTATATAGCAAATAAAGCTTTTCAGCGTTAAACTGAAATAAATGATCTTTTCAATAATAACTTGTAGTTTTCTTACTTAAGGAAAAAGCATAATATAAATAATTATTTTATTATCTTTGTTTAGTAATCTGTTTGCTTATATATACTTTGTATATTGATATCGTATTGTATAGAAACTTCTTATTATCAATCTTTACTTTTAACAATATAAGCTATTCAAAGAGCTTTCGGCCTTAGTTTTATTGCAGAGCTACTGGGCTTTAATCTATTGAAAATAAAAAAGTAGGCCAATGGAATGCATATAATATTAACTATGTAGATCGAGTTGTATTAAGGTAGAATCTAATTACGAAGTGGAAGTGATATATGCACAGTAGCTTAGCGCATGTGCCTTTTAGCACTCCTACCAATGCGATTACCATATAGCCCGACATTCACTCTTTTTAGATATAACAAGCAAAGGTTAATCCCTTCAATGCAGGACGCTCCCTCAAACGGCGGAAGGAGGCTGCCCAACAGAGCTAGAGTTGTGAGAGACCGCCGGGAGGAGGCGGCCTCAGTGCTTCAACCTAGCGACGTCGTAAGACACGTACCTAAGTGGTGAGCTCTTGGGTCTTCGACCCACTAGTGTATCACCCGTCTCTAGTACCCCTCGGGAGGTCAAGAGCCTAGCTAGCTCATATAGACGTTAAACATAATAATAAATAAATAAATTAGCGCATGTGCCACAACTTCCAACAAAAAGTTCTATATCGTTATAGGTCACATCATTCGTCACGTACGTTCCACATCGCGTTCCACACTTATTCCATATCACGTTTATCATTACGTGAATTAGTAGATCTATTAGAATTCAATAATAAAGTTATTAATAGGTCGAAATGGCTGTTTTTGGTATAAAATGGGTGGCGGAATGGGGGGGGGGTGGCGGGATGTAGGGTAGTCGACTTATAACTATCCGGGTTTATAACCTATTGGAGAGCATAGGATTTATATTATAATATAATTAGTATATATATGATAATATAATATTAGAAGATGTAATTATATTACTAGTAGGAATGATTGAATAATGAAATGAAAATAAAGGAATGATATTATCGAACTATATAATTATTCTAGTTTTCTCTAATTCACGTAATCCCTAGCAACGGACACAATAATTTCGATCTCTCTCCTCCCCTCTTTCTTCTCCCCCTTTTTTCCCTTCTTCTTTACCCCTTTCTCTATGCCCGCACTTACGCAACAATAATAGCACAAGGTTGCGATCGAACCCGCTCCCGGAGAGCTTTATTAATCTTCAGTTCAATAAAACGCCCCGGTGATTCGAGCACGTTTTATTTTCTTTTAACTAATACATTCAAGCCTTATGCTTGCTGATCTATCTGCTTTAAAGCTACAAAACACAATTGCCCCCCGCCTAAATGGAGTGGAGGGGACGCAGTAGAATAAGCTTTGTAAAGCTCTTTGTAAATTAGAAATGCTTTCTCAGGCTACTTTTAGTATAACTCCTTAGCTTAGCACATCCTTATACCCCTAGGGAGGTTAGGATTTGGGCCTGCGGCCCTAGGGCCTACGGCCCTCCTCCGCCGGATGAAAATAAATACTACTACTACTACACCCGATTGCGATTCTGATCCTGTATTTTTATCTATTATCAGCGGAATTGGCTCTATATTTCGTAATTTGCGATCTAGGGCTCAGCAATCCTAATAGATTAAGCACAAGGTAAAGCTGTCCGCTTACTACCTTAAATGGGATTTAACCTACCAGGTTAAACTCCCCCTGAAGTTGGATTTTTTTTTAAGAACCAACTATACAAACTCTTTGCTATCTGTTCTGCTTATGGGGATTTTGCCTAGTACCATAACAAATTCAGATATACAGATGCTTTTACAAAATGCTTTTACGGTACTGCCGAAGCCTCTATATACTTAGTACATTACCCAAGGTTTTATAAACGATTTAAGGATTGATTATCACGCCCGTTAATTCTTTTAACATCGAACGCGGAAGGTCTACTTTACAAATTTCTGGACGCTATTGGCTGCTATATTTGCTTTCTGATAAGCCCCAGCAAAGGACACAAAAATTTCAACATTCTTGCAGCCGCTTTCCCTTCATTTGGAAAGGCATCAGACCTACATAAAATTTCACAACAACGATATCTTTTTATTTTTGCCCTGATAATCACGCTTTACAAGTTTATACTGACTCTACTATAATAGCCCATTATCCCTAGGATAATGGCTTTGTACGCCGAGCCCTCCACTCCCCTGCGACCTCCCTCTGCCCCCAATATCGCTTTTACGAGCCCACAGGAGCCGGAGTCACCGCAGAACCTCCACCCGCCAGCTGCAAAGAGACCTCGAGGCATTAAGATGGACATTCAGTTGCCTCCTCGTCTTGATCTAGGTTCCAGCCAGCTCAACAACAATTCCGTAGCAAGCACCATAGGTGGCCACATCGCTGCAATTGAACGCGACGCCAAGCAGAAACGCGACATGGTATTGGCGTTCGCACACAGCGTCGACTCGTTCGTCGCTTCGTACACCACTGCCAAGGAGCGCAAACTTGCTTCTGAGCTATCACAGAAGGTTGTTACCTTCCTCTCTGCTTCGATCTATGCGGAGACCGACTCGGCGGCCCCAGCGCCAGCCCATCCACGCGGCAACCCGTCCGCTGATATTCCAGCCTCGACCACAAAGACTGTGACCTACGCAGATCGCGCAAGATCCAACGCAGGCCTCAGCAGCTCCACAGACCCCAGGAAATCACGGAACAAGCACGGTGAGCGTGTCGAGCGCCGCCGGCCAAACACCCAGCTCGAATGCACGTGCGCCTTCCGCAAGACCCACGAAGTCGGCCAACACTGCCTTAAGCAGCAACGCCGATCGAAGAATTCTGGCCAAGTGCAACCCACAGACGCTCCTTAACCGCCCGGAGCCCTTCATTCTGCGCCAGAGCCTAGCCAAGCAGATCGACGGCCTCACCCTTGCTTCAATCCCGTCCATCACTCCGACTGCGACAGGATGGGCAATCAACCCCTCCGACATCGCCACCCGCGACATCCTCCTCACTCAGGAGAATGCGGAGGTTACAAAGCGTACCCTTAGCGCCTACTCTCTAGAGATCCCAGTAACCTGGTTTAATTACGCGGTTACGAATGTGCCTACAGGATTTCACAACCTCATCGGAGGCATGACACTCACCGACGCCAGCCTTGTCTCTGAAGAAGCACTGGCTCAAACACACCAACATCCGGTGAGCTGCCGGCCGTCCAGGCACGGAGCCAACCTCGACACTGGCAAGATTACCTGGATCATCTCATTCCTCAAGCCGGTGAGACCCTTTAGGCTCTTTGACAGCAGCGACGTGGCCAAAGTCATCGATAAGAAGACCGCCATCGCCCGACACGATCCCGGATGCCAGGGCTTCTGCAACCCGTCGCGCTGCACCCGCTACGCGCGCTGCGCCCACTGCAGCATCCGATTGGACCAGCACTCTGGCCCCTCCGGATCCAACTGTACGAACCCCCCACAGTGCGCGAATTGCCACGGACCCTTTGATGCCAACCATGCTCGCTGCCCTGCGGTCCCTAAGCGCGTGAATGGCAAATACATCAAACCTACCCGTAAGGAGCTCGACGCCATCCGAAAGCATGGCGAGCTAGCCTTCAAGATAGTCAACACACCCCCGCCCGCCACCCCGACCCCGGCCTCTAGCACAGGAGCACCAGTCATCGCACCGCCCAAGCGCAAGCGCGGAGCCGCCGTGACAGCACATGAAAATGCAGGACAGCGGGCGCCGAAGCCTGATTGCGCTCTCTCGCGCCGTGAACTCCACCATTCTCCCCCCCGCACCCCCAACCCTAGAAACGGAAGCCAGATGCTGAGCTCCCCGATGCCCAACTCTGATCCCCCTAGCGATTCTGATGAATCCATGGCGGAGGACGAAGACGAGCTCGCCACTCTCGCACCCTCGGTATGTTAGAACACCAGAACCAGCACCGCGGCAGCAGCCGCAACAGCGGGACCCAACCACGAGAGATGCAGATCGGCTGGGCCAATGTAGGCAAAAGCGCTTCTGCTCACATGACACTTCTCGCAACATCGTTCATACAGGAACTAGACGTTATCTGTGCTCAGGAACCCTGGACAAGCACAAACTCGCGAACACAGAACCACCCAGGGTATGACTGCTACTCACCGGTAGACTCCTGGATCTACGACACGCCCAAGGACAGGGAATCCGCCCGCCCTCGAGTAATGACTTACATACGCAAAGGAGCTGGCCTCCGAGTGCAACAAAGGCGTCCTATCCACAGCAGAGACCTGCTTTGGACGGATGTCAACGGTATAGCCATCCTAAACGCGTACAGACAGCCCACTACACCCGAAGTCTTGGACTACGTTACTCATCTCACACCTTCCCCCAAATGTCTCGTCGGCGGTGACTTCAACGCTTGGCACGACATGTTTGAGCCGGGCGTTCGGTCTACCCACAGAGGGGCTGATCTAGCCAGATGGTCATCGGAAAGTAACATGGACTTTATCGGAACCCCCGGCGAGCCCACCCATAACGCAGGACATGTTCTGGACCTGACCTTTTCAAATATCCCCTTCGCCAGCACGATTGTCCGCAAGGATATGCATACCGGCTCCGACCACGAAACGCTCGTTACATCCCTCCCCAACAGGGGGGTCCAGACCCTAGAACAACACCACTACAGAATCCCGGAATCGCAGCTCGGAAAGTTCGCAGACCTGGTTCACCTAGGGGTCTCAGGCCTGCCGGACGCCAGGCACCTAAGCGACGCCGAGGGCATCGAGCACTTCGTTCAGCTTTTCACATCAATACTGGACTCCGCCATACGCACTGCAGGCAAGCCAGATAGGGGAAGAGGTCGAGCTGCGCCATGGTGGACCCAAGAGTGCCAGGACGCACACCGCGAACATCTGGCGGCTCGAAAAAACACACCAGACAGCGTCAACCCCGGAAACCAGGGAGTTTCACAAGATAGTGCGGAAGGCCAAGAAGGCGTACTGGAAAGACATTATAAACGGAGTGAAAGACGATAAGGATCTTTACAAGGTTATCAACTGGCACAAACTCGGGACCAATCTCAAAGCCCCCCCCTTGGTGGTCAATGGGAATACCGTCGAAGGCACTATGGAGAAGGCCGAAACTCTGTGGTCGGAGGTTCTTGACAGATTCAGCGCAAGCGATGACCTGGCGCAAGACCCCCTGGAGCCCTGGGACGGCGCTGGCACACTGCCCTGGTCAGACACCATCTCAATGGAGGAGGTTGAAAGGAACACGATAGGTGTCTCTAGCACCTCACCGGGGACGGATCGCGTCACGGTCAGGCTACTTAAAGCCTGCTGGGGCTCAATCAAACATACACTGCAGGGGTTATACAGTAGATGCCTAAGCCTTTGCTTCTTCCCCCAAGCCTGGAAGCTGGCGGAGGTAGCCATGCTTCCCAAGGTGGGGAAAAAAGACAGGACATCAGTCCGCTCCTGGAGGCCCATAGCGCTCATTTCATGCGTCTCCAAGGGCCTGGAAAGGATCATCGCCCGCCGGGTCGCATGGACAGCTCTGACACACGGCATCCTGAGCCCCCAGCACGGAGGGGCCCTCCCCAAACGCTCTGCTATGGACTTGGTAGCCTGCTTTACACACGACGTCGAGCTAGCCTTTTCGAAAGGACTGGAAGTCACCATGGTTACGATGGATGTCCAAGGAGCGTTCGATGCGCTGCTGAAACGCCGGCTACTCGACCGGATGAAGACCCAAGGGTGGCCGCTGACCCTCCTCAAGCTCATAGACTCCTTCCTCACCAACAGACTGGTTAGGGTCCGTCTGGAGGATTCCACTACGCCAAGCCACAGCGTCGCTTGCGGCACTCCACAGGGATCCCCCCTCTCGCCTGTCCTCTACATGCTCTACCTAGCGGAGCTCCTATCGCAGGACTCTAACATAAGGTTCGGCTACGCCGACGACATATGCCTCTACAAAGCTTCGACATCGGTGGACATCAATGTGGCGTCTCTGGCTACCGAGATCAGGAACATCATGCATTGGGGAACTCGGAACAAGATCGCCTTTGCTCCGGAGAAGCTGGAGATGATTCACCTCACCAGAAAGAACGGCTCGCGGGCCCCAGACTGTGTGGTCTCCCCGGATCTCGTCATACCACCAATCACCACCTCACCCAAGAAAGGGGACCAGCCGGCCCTTAGATGGCTAGGAGTGTGGTTTGACCGACGGCTTACTTTCAAAAGACACGTCGCGGAAAGAGCCGGGAAAGCCCGACAGATCGCTCGACACATCAGAGGTCTGGCCAAGACGGTGGACGGCCCTCCGGCATCTGCTTTGAGAAAGGCGGTGATCACCTGCGTCATCCCCTCTTTGGCGTATGGAACGGAAGCATGGTACGCAGGCCGGACGAAGCCCCCTAGGCTTCTCCGGTCTGGCCGCAGCACGACGGTCAGCGCCAGGGTGGGATGGCACATCGGACACACTAGACAAAACTCTCTCCCTGGCCGTCCGAGGCGTCCTTCCGGTCTGGAGGACCACCCCTACGGTTACACTCTACAGGGACGCCGGCATTCCGTCGGCGGAGGCTATGCTGGAGGAGGCCAAGCTACGCTTCGCACTCCGCATTCAAACGGTAGATGAAGCACACCCCCTGGTGCGCAGGATCACCCCCCCATCATCACCCGCGGCCGAGGCGCGGGCTCAAGGCAGGTGGCCAAGACCAAGGTCCAGAGGCTGGGGGGCCTGTTCCCACAGGTCCTCAGGCCTACTCTCAGGCCTCCACACTACACGCACGGCTGCCGTGTGGACCCCACGGGTGGAGTGGACAAAGAAACGGCTGCGGCTGCCTTCAAGACATGGTGGAATGATCTCCCTCCTGATGACGTCACCATTTTCTCAGACGGGTCCGAACAGTATCATGAGAGACAGAAGTACGTAGGGTACGGGTATGCTATCTACCAGAACAGGAAGCAAATCGGATCTGGATCAGGGTCAATCAACCCCATCTCGCACGTCTTCGATGCAGAAGCGATTGGCGCCTGGAGAGGCCTCCAACACACCCTTAGGATGCCGCAGGAAGTCCGATCTCAGCGCCTCTGGATGTGCATAGACAGCACCTCCGTCATATGGTGCCTCAGAGCGAACGCTTCGGCGTCTTCACAATGGGCGTTCATCGCCTGTCAGAATGCGATGCAGGTGTATAATATCCGCATCAAGTGGTCACCGGGACACACAGAGATCGAAGGCAACGAGGCCGCCGACAGACTGGACACCGGAGCACACACGCCCGACTGCGACCCTGGTCCCGCATCCTTACCTACCATCAGCGGTATTGGCTCCATATTTCGTGATCTGCGATCCGGGCTCAGCAGTCCTGGTGGATCAAGCGCAAGGCAAAGCTGTCTGCTCACTACCTGAAATGGGATCTGACCTACCGGGTTGGACTCCCCCCGGAGCTGGACCTCCCTAGGAACCAACTACACAGGCTCCTCGCCATCCGCTCTGCTCATGGGGATTTTGCCTGGTACCATAACAAATTCAGGCATGCGGATGCTCTTACAGAATGCTCCTGCGGTGCTGCCAAAGCCCCTATGCACTTAGTGCACTGCCCAAGGTCTCATAAGCGGTTCAAGGACTGGCCATCACGCCCGCCAATCCCTCCAACGTCGAATGCGGAAGGACTACGTTACCTGACTCACCTCCTGTCCAACCCTATGGACTTTGCTAAATTCCTAGACGTCACAGGCTGCTACACTCACCTCCCGGTGAGCCCCAGCAACGGACACGATAAATTTCAATCTCTCCCTCCCCCTCTTTCTCCTCCCCCTCTTTCTCCTCCCCCTCTTCTCCTCCCCTCTCCTCCCCCCTCTTTCTCCTCCCCCTCTTTCTCCTCCCCCTCTTTCTCCTCTTCTTTACCCCTTTTCTCTTCACCCGCACTTACGCAACAATAATAGCGCAAGGTTGCGATCAAACCGCTCCCGGTGAGCTTCATAAACCTTCAGTTCAATAAAACGCCCCGGTGATTCGAGCACGTTTTATTTTCTTTTAACTACATTCAAGCTTATGCTTGCTGATCTATCTGCTTTAAAGCTACAAACACAATTGCCCCCCGCCTAAATGGAGTGGAGGGGACGCAGTAGAATAAGCTTTTGTAAAGCTCTTTGTAAATTAGAAATGCTTTCTCAGGCTACTTTTAGTATAACTCCTTAGCTTAGCACATCCTTATACCCCTAGGGAGGGAGGTTAGGATTTGGGCCTGCGGCCCTAGGCCTACGGCCCTCCTCCGCCGGATGAAAATAAATACTACTACTACTACTACTACGTAAGGTTTTCTTTGAAGAATATCCTTATATTTATATATCTTGATAGCATCTTAGTAATTTCCATTATATTTATAAGATTAGTTTCAACCGAATTTTATAGAGCTGTAGTAATCGCCGAAAGAATCTAATCGAATATAAACGAAATTCTGCGTTACTAAGAGTTCCACATCGTTGCAGGTCACGTTATCCGTCACGCACGTTCCACATCTTATATTCCATATCACGTTTGGTATCACGTGAATTAGTAGATCCATTAGAATTCAACACTCACTGAAATTCGTAAATTCGTAGGTGTGAGTACACTTTACATGATTTTGTGAAAATGGTTGCTTTGTTACAATCTAGCCTTATCTTCCTATATACGATAGTTTTCCCAACTATCTTCAGATGAAGTTGACTGAATAGTTTGGTGAAATTCATATTGTAGATAGATTATGAATCTGGGGATAGGGGATACTGTAATAAATTTCTGTGGCGTTGGTGTTTCAGGTCAAGCTCTCCACGAGCCAAAAGTGGTAGATTTATTAGTGAGTGCCTGGTGCCTCCGCTAGATCTTCAACTGAAACTCCGGATGGCATATTCAGCTCATAGAGATAGAGAGCGTTCATTCAACCTATATAGAAATGCTATGGATTTGATAAAGTGGAGAAAATAACAAATTCAGGGTTGCTTGACGTTGTATTGGTAGGTAGACTAGATGTGACACAGTTTTTGTTTCATCAGCCCAGAACTCACAAGATACTCAAGACGTGACGAATCTCAGCGTACGGTATATCCTCTTGAACTCTTTAATCAACCGAATTTTTATATGCATACTAAACCTATCAAACTAGTCCTTATTGAGCGTTAAACTACAAGCCGCAATCAGCTGGCTGCTAATAGACCATTCCTATATTCGAGCATGTGCAGGAATGGTATAATAGTGGGTCACATCGACAACATCACATCGGGCAGCTATCAAGACCTGCAGTTGATCAAGTGAAAAGCTCTAGGCTCAGACGGGTAAGTTTTACCCAGTTCTTCAAAACAGTATATGTATGTATGCATCGAAAGATTTGAATCAACCTGTTTTGGCGGGGCAATGGAATGAACCCCCGCTCCGAGTATCTTATCAACAATGTATTTTCTGCTGCAGAGCCATGCTACTCACTGCAAGTCTCTCAATCTACACGCACATATATCTTCCGCCAGATCAGGGTTATTCAGCGAAAGTACATGAATATCTCGAGAGTGGGCTGAAGGTACCGTTGGAGAACGAGAATAAATTTACTCGGATTTCATTCATGTCGGAAGAGTGATTGTATATGGGTAGCAACTTCTATTTAGTGATGACGTGAAAGTCACTTGGTCCCAGAGCACCAGAGAGCCAAGTGTGAATTTATATCATAGCACTATATAAAGCCCTTCTTGGTACAAGATGTGAAAAGCATCCCACAAATTCAGCGTGTACCCGGTAGTCAACCATCCCAGGGTCGATCTATATAATCCAACAGACCGGATAAAAATGAACGCCGACTATGCACATCGTGCACGAACTTTCTTCAAATTAAAAATGTCCTATGCGATGACACCCACCAATCGGTTCGTAAGCCTCATCCACTACAGCCCTTAAGGCTTCCTCATCCACTTGGATAACACGTGTTTCGCGGAATCTCATGGGCTTGTAGTCGGTCTTGCGCGCATAGTTGCTCGATTTCAAAAGCCTCCGCCGCCAATGCCCTAAAACTCAACCAAAGTTGATATTGTGAGACCTGCCCAACAAGTTTGAGCCTTCAAAAAAGTGACCACTCAAGATTCTCGATTATATCAGGCGTATCCAATTTCACGATGGGTTAGCGAGAGGATAGGTCAATGAGTTGTTTGGAGTAGTCTGAATGACGGGGTTGGGCAGATGGAAAGGATATGATATGATGTCGACATGCGGGATGGTGGAGTGGTAACATTAGGTTTAATTAGTTGTGGGATGAGAAGGTGGATGGATGGATGATAGTGGAGAGGGCTTTGCAGTACAGGAGAATGGTGGGCCTACTTAGATTGAGATAGACTTTAATAATCTAGCCTATCTATTTATCTGGGTTACTTCAACTCAATTCATATTTTATGTATGTATCTCTCTCTCTCTCTCTCTTCAATTATAAGCGTTTATTTTCCTGAATTTCCTTCAGCAACTAATGAGAATTGATTGGCATTGAGGGCGAGGGAGAGTGAAAGTGTTCTACTAACTATCACTATTTCTTTACCTACAAATTCAAAATCGGATATTAAAATAAAAGTAAACATGACGTTTTTCCAACCAGATGATTTCTATAATGATAATCAAACAAGTGATGCTCAGCTGGCCCTCCGGGGGGTCACTGCCGTGTTGGCAGGGCAGACTATTTTACAATGTAAAGATATATATATTGGGGGTTGTTTCGCCTTGATAGGTAATGCATGAATGAATATAACTTGGAAAGTTATAGTTCGTCCTAACATTTACATTCTTCATCGATAGAACACTACATTTACCTAATTAACAATGTTTATATATTCTATACGGTATATTGAGTAGTCATATAGGAGATAGATATTTACATATACACACAGCTGCTATACAATAGTACCTACTAGGCAATCATAACAATAAATCAATACATAAATAAGTACTATAAAAGACAAGGAAAAATGAGAAACGTGTTCTAGAATCTTTTTATATAAATTTGATTTGAATGTCTGCGTTGTCGAATGTGGAGGGGGGTCTAGAAATAAATATGATTGGTTGGTTCTTTTGAATGAATATTCCAGGTTATTAGAATAATTACCTAGATATCGATTTGTTGTCAATTTTCCATTTTATTTATTACTTATTATTATTTGGTATGTACCCATGGACAGATTAGATAATACTGGAATCATAATATCAATCGATATAAACAAAACTCTCCTTTCTTTCTTTTTCTTTTTCTTTTTCTTTTTCTTTTTCTTCTTCTCCTTCTCTCTTTCCTTATTCTCCTTCTACTTTCCTTATTCTATTCTATCGTGTGCTATTCTATCCTGCCTTACCTAATTGACCACATCCTCTTCCTCTTCCTCTTCCTCTTTCTCTTTCTCTTTCTCTTTCCCTTTCCCTCCCCTCCCCTCCCCTCCCCTCCCTCGCCCCATTTCAGTCCCATCAAATCAAACACAAAGTCAAATCCAATCAAATAGATCGAATATCCTCTTTCCACCCCTCCTTCTCTCCCCTTTCCCCCCCTCCCTTTCCTCTTTTCATAAGATCTTCTCTTTCACCAATCCCAATCAAAACCCAACTCAAACTCAACCCAACCCAACCAAGCCAAACCAAACCTTTACATACAATAGTAGTTAGTATATAGGATATATATATATATATATATATATATATATATATATCTATACATATAATACATATACATATACATATACATTACATATACATATACATATACATATACATGATACATTATATACATACATGCTTATATACATACATGCTTATATACATATACATATACATATATATACATGCATCCTTCGCTACATTGTATAATTATTATATGTATATCCTCGAGTTAATTCATCCTATCCGATCTCACATACATACATACATACATACATACATACATACATACATACATACATACATACATACATACATACATACATACATCTACTACGGAGTATATTCTTTTACATCCTTGTTCACCACAACCTGAACACCTCAAACTTCCAATATTATCTTAGCATCTATTCGCCATTATTCTTCCTACTCTAATACCCGATACCCAATACCCATCCATTCCATCCCATCCATCCCATCCCATCCATTCCATTCATACCTACCAACCACACCCATACCATACCATACCATACCTACATATGCCATACGATACTAAAATCCTCTCAGCTGAGGAGTTGTCAATATATCATTGAAACGGCGCAAATCCAATTCATCAATCACCTATCACCTATCACCTATCACCTATCAGCAGTTCATCATTCATCAATATCATTGTCATTATATTTCCTTTCTTTTTATATCATTTCTTCTTTTTCTTTATTTATTCAAATTTGGTCTATGACCATTTATATCACAAAACTTTATATCTTCTCCACCCCTTCGATACTATTAATACCTACCTACTTATTATCTACCTGGGTACTTACGCATACCAATACACTTACTTTCATATATACACACACACACACACACACACACACAATATATTATTCTTACTATCACCTCGCTCACACTCACTCACTCACTCACTGACTCATTACCGACCGAGAAGAAAAGAAGAACTGTGGCCCCTTCCCCCCCCCCGCGCGCAATCAATCAACCCTGTCTGCCAACACCATCTCCACCGATTCCATCCAGCCCAGCCTTTATCAATCAGCCTTTCCTTCTGGCCTTGCATAACACAACAATAACCCATACGCTCTCTTTTTCGCAATCGCTCCTTTTCTTGCTTAGTTTGTCGACAATTGTTCTATTGACTTATTTCTTTGCTCCAATATCCCATGTCATCCCGTCAGTGAGGGAAGTATTTTGAGGTAGTATGTTAGTGTAGTGAGATCACAATATGATGCAAATGCAACGATCCTCGTCGCTCCCTGGGCCTGGGCATGCCTCACCTCGTACGTCTGCGATACATGAACATCTTATTATTCTGTTGTCCTGTTATTCTGTTCTTTTACTGTACTGTTATTTTTACTTTCATCCCTGACCAAATTGCTAATGCGCCGAATCGCTAGCCATGTCCCCAACAATCACTCATGTATCGTCCAGGAGTCCAACACCGTCTCCACCGGAGAGGGATGGGTTGCCACAACTACATCGGTATCAGTCGAGAAGCCCTCAAAGACCTATCACTTCTTACAAGGATTTGCCAAATGATGGGAACAAGAGATGGAGTTCTGGCCAAGATTCTTCACGTTCGCCCTCACCCTCGCTCTCTTCTGCCCAGGACGCTCCAGGCGCCGTTGATAGATCATCTACTCCAAAGCCGCATAACCAGGAATCTATAGCTCCAATGAAGATACCTCCACCCATATTGCAGGATGTCTCCCAATATATGAACACGCAGATTAGTGCCATAACTGCAATGACTACGAACACGAGCCTTGAGGAGCTTGCTCATTTGGTTAGGTTGTCCACATACCAGGAAAAGAAGCGTTCCCATTCACGTATCCGTTTGCAAAGATCCCTGGTGTCAACAGCCCTCTCTGCCCGCTTGGCTCGATGCGGAGAATTGGCACATAGAACCCTGGTTGACAACTTCAGGACCGATGAGAAGAAGAACTTTGCCAATCTTTATAATGCCATACATGATGTCCGGAACTCATGCGATGCCTCCCGGCGCTTTGCCTTATTGGAGCCTGACTTTGATAATGGACGTCCAAGTATATCCGGTGCCGAGGATACAGGACCCATGTTAAACTTCATGCATGAGATTCCCATACGATCTCGTGAATGCTTGCTTAACTTTTTGATCCAAATCAGGACAAACTCGGATTATTTGGCTAGTCGTATAGCCAGCCTTACCCGACGGAGTTGTCGGCTTTGACAAGTTTCCATCAAGGTTTAGAAGCCGTCGATTCTGTTCTGCCCTTTCATACTCGTTCCAAGGGCCATTCAGCTAGTGCCCACCGCAATTTTTCGCATATACCCTCTGCAGTTGAGCGTTTACTTTCTTTTCAGCGTCATGATCCTTTGTCTGCTTTAATTCACACCTGTTTTGCAAATTCGGCTGGCCCCGACTCCCTTGAGGACCTTAGGAGAACTGATGTCTGGGCCACTGCCTGCGCCAGATTGATTACCGAGAGCAAAAGCGGGACGGACCCCTTCATCTGCAGTGTTTTGAATGTTTGGACCACCATGAGAGATTGGTCTGGGCGAAGCAATATGGAATGGTATTTGATGAAAATCCTCGAGGATGGAGCCTTTTTGTTGGAGAAAGCTGAGGACCAGGCTGGTACCCGTATACACGTTGAACCTCGAAATGCCAAGGATTCCATAGCCGCAGATGAGTTTTATGATGCAGCAGTCCATGGCCTTTTCGATATTATTGACGACCCCGGTGCAGGAGCTATTCCAGAAGGTTTGATCGAACTTGGCAATGCCATACTTCGGAAACTCGACCCTAAAAGACATGGACCTACCAGAAGATTCCTAGTTTCAAAATGGCTATTTTCAGTTTTCTTATTGAACGCAATTATCCACCCAGAGGTATATCAAAGCGATCCTCCACACATGTAGCCTGCTGACATGTCTAGTCGTACGGAATGATGTCGGAATATCATATTACGGAGTATGGCAGGCAAAAGATATTGAAAGAGGTTGCGATGCGTGCACAGCGCCTTGTCGTCGATATGACTTGGTATTACCCTTCGCGCATTCCCTAATTCGGTTTAATTAACTAGCTCCACAGGAATAAGTCCTCTCCACCTCCAGCGATTAAAGCGCACATCGAAAATATCATGGCACGTTTCCGCTCCACAAGATCATCAAGATCCACCACGAAACTTCTTCCCGCCAGGTCTATTACCTCGTTGAGGGAGACAGTCGAGGTGCACCCTTATCTTGTGCTTGCTCCCGCTGACCTAATTACCATGGTAAATGCATTGTTCCCGGAGAGGCGGCCCCCATCGAGTTTCTCCACCAAAGACTCCCATCTCAGTGGCTTGCGATCCACGGCTTCTTCTGTTTCAGGGATGTCCGCCATATCAGTGCTAATAACGCAACCACCTACCCGTGAGACTCTAGACAGTGCATCCATCATGAGCAACAGTGGCTCATCTACGATTAGTGATGTAACCACATCTCGAGAGCCATTACTCAATGAAACATCAAGCACACAACAGCGGGCATCGTCTATATCAATGTCATCTATTCGCCAACATCAACGACTGAGTTACTATGAGGACGATGGCTTTGAGCTCCGGGAGGCTCTTCAAGAGATGTCGCGTGCTTTAAGTAGCGATACGACCTCTGGCGCATGCCATCCTTGCGCTGAACGATGGGCTGTTCTGTTTATGACACCTGACGGGCAAGGGTTATCATCTCAAATGCTTCACGATGACGATGGAGATGATGAAGACGGCACTTCAAGCAGCGACGCAGATGAGGATGCCAATGGGTTTCGTTCAGATCTTGATAAAGATTATTACCAGTTGAGAAGTTCGATTCTTAAGCTTGTGGAAGATTATGAAATTCCCGAGTCGCTCGATTCGAGGAGTGAATCGAAGACTTTCAGCAATCGCACGTCAACCCTTGAGACTCCTCGCAGGAAGTATATTACCAAGTCAAAGTCATTGGCGCAAATACAATCAAGGAATCCCTACCGGACCCGTGACCAATCACCGAGGATGGATAAACCTTGCAAAGCGACTGAAACCAAGCATTCAAAACAGAGAGCCGAAGCAGAGGCAGAGACCCCCTCCGTTCTGATTTCTATGCTAGAGGCTGCCGAGTCTCAATGCAAGGCGCAGTCTGACTTCATCAATGCTCATCTATACTGGAAGACTCTGCGGCAGCTCAATCAAATGTCATCCACTTCTTTGAAGAAGGATGGCTTTGCATCTCTCCTGACTATTCTTTCAAGAGGGCCCAGAGACTGTATCCGGCGCTCCACCAGCGCCATCGAAGAGTACGACGCCTGGCTGGTCTGGCTCAAGCAGTCACAAGAGCGCCACGATGTAACAATTGAATCGATGATGAAACGTCTGAAGGCTCTCCGCGATAAAATGTGGTATGTTACCGATGTTCGGAATTCGGCAGCCTATGAGGGCGCTCGAAACATTGCCATAGCTTTGAAGTGCATGGTCTCACCAAAGAAGGTATCTCATTTGGAAAAGTCGAATGCACGCTCTCGAAATATTCCGAAGCCGTTGGCGAATAATTTTCTCTTGAAGACGGAGGCACAAGTCATGGACATGATGGCCGCTAGTGAGGACCAAGGTGGTCCAAACAAACTGTCGGATGAGCAAGCGGAGAAGACATTGAGGTGGCTCTCTCAATTTGGAATCGAGAACTTCTGCAAAGGTGAAGAACGAATCCATAGGTTCAGCCTGGAAATTGAAGAGTGCATCAACAAACTCGTGGGAGATAATTTGATGGAAGGGCCTGTTCTCTGGTCTAGTGAGCTCTTCAATAGAGACAAACGGATTTTGGATAGCGGGAAACAAAAAGGCGATCTCTCTTTCAATAGTTTTGGATCTCTCAATTTGTCTGGGGATGACATGTCGGATACAGATTCCATACGGCGTGGCCTACGCAGCACTGACTTCAATCGTCCTGGATTCCACGATCTTCGGGCCATGTCTACCAGGAACAATTCGCAGCAAAGTTTCAGTTCAGGAAGGTTCAACACGCTACGGATAAACCCTCCTGGGGATCTTATGGACTCCCAAGATTACTTCGGGATGGCAAGCCCCGTCTTGACAATAGATTCTGCAACAACGTTCTGGTCGCCTTTCCAAACACGAGCTCAATCACCATCCACTAGCGTCAGTAGCCATCGCCCGAATACTGCTTCGTCCACCAACGAGACCGTCATGCTAAAGGATGACCACTTGAATGCGGCTAAACAGCGATTCTTGACAGACTTGAAGCAGACTTTGACGAGCTTACTTCTTAGTGACCTGGGTACTCTGGTCTTCGCTCGTGGAAGCGAGACGGACTCTTGGTTTTCGGGCTCTATGGGCCAGGATTGCATCGAACGAAAAGACCGTGCAGACCGGAGAGCCAGAAAGAAGAGTAGAAAGCGCGTGATCGAGAAAAAGAAGAGCTTTGGGGATCTTCGTGGAGCCCAAAAAGTAGAGCAGCTCCCAACGGAACGGCAAGATGCACTTGGAGAAAAGGCAGAAAGGAGCTCCGCATCGAGTAACAAAACTCTTTCCGAAACTGGAGCTTCGGAAAACCGCTCTACCACGGGAAGCTCTTCCACTAGTGATTCTGTCAGCGCAAGACCCAGAAAGGGTATTGCGAGAGCCACAAAAGAGTCGGACAATCTAGAGTTCCCTTACAAAATGGCTTTTCAACGCCTATTGCGTATGTTCTCAGTTCACCCCAATCCCTACGCGAAGCTCAACGCGCTGTACGAGCTCGAGCATTTGATCATAGCATACTTGACACCATCTACCACAAGACGGCATCGAATTCGGCAGGAGCCCGTACCGACTTCCCCACAATCCCCGGAAATTTCGCACCACAATGCTTTTGGGACCACTGACGCAACAGCAACTACCCCGAGAGCAAAAACTCTCGAGGAAGCGATTGACAATTGCAAAGAGCGTCGGTCTCATACACTCAGTCAAACGGAGAGCCCCTTGCCAGTCAATCGAAATGAAGGACATTCGAGCTCAAATTTGCCAAACCCCGCGAGTACGGATATGATTGTCGATGTCTTGCAAGATCTATTTCGCGACCCAGAGATGAGGCCAAAGACATTGTTTCGCGATCTACAGTTCATTGCTTCGTTTATTCCTGCTGCCACTCTGGACAAAACTGAACGCGGGAAAGCTTTCTGGGATGCCGGACTTGCTGCACTTGGTTTAAAACAAGACGTCTGTCGTACACTAATTGAAATTGCAGATGAGATAGTGGTTCATTACACCCAAACTCGCAAGACGACAACTGTCGTGTCAGACTCCTCGTCTCTCAACGGCGAAACGACGAAGTACAGCATGCAGGATGCTGCCAATATGTGGACGATTACGGCTAAAGAAGGGGACCCTGTTGCAGAGCGAGAACTTGCCATATTTTATCTGACCCACCCCGAGTTGGTGGAAAGAATCACCGCCCCACTAAGCAAACCTCTTGAGACCTTCAAGGCACAGGTAATGGAAATGCATCAAGGCAAAGAAGGTGTGGTAACAGAGAGAGATAGAGAGAGGAGCGATCCTGCCACCATGTGTGTTGCTTATCATTGGATGGAATTAAGTGCATTTGGTGGAGACGAACTGGCAAAGAAGTATTTGCGACAGCGGGAGGAGCTGAACGCTATTCCATGAAACATGATTGATGATATTACAGGAATTTTGATACACGCATGTTATTTTGCAAATGAGACCATGAATTTATATATACCACCGATGGAGTTTATTTTAAGCAAGAGATACCTTTCTTTCATGGCATCGGTACTATGTAGATGGCCATTTTGAAATTCAGCGTATTTTCCTTTCTGTACATAATGCTCTACGCAATTTTTAAAAATAAGAAGATAGGAAAATGTTGTCTTGCTCCATTCATCATCTTTTAATGGCGTGCAAAAGAAATATCACGTGTAATTTTGATAGAAATCCATTCTGGTTGATGTTGCTATACGAGCTTAAAAAAATTGTGGTAAGATGTTGCTATGTGATCTTGTAGAACCTATCGTTCATAATATTTTAAATAGATGCTAGTTTTGCTAAACCCTCTCCACGGTCCTGAGCTCCATAATCAGGAAGATAACCTAATCGACATTCTCTCCATGATAAAAGACCTAAAAGATTGGTCACCGTGCTAGAGCGACTTCCGCGTAGATGCAGTGGTATCAAATGCAAGTATCTTTTATTGGCCAGGTAAAGAGCCCCCTCAGTGTCTCTAATCCAAAGAGAGGGAAAAAGGAAAACCCGCAACTCTATGCCGCTCGCTAAGTATGATGGTGATGATAAAGAAAAATAGGACATTTGAGAGCGTCAAGCGAGTCGAGAAACGGAGGGAGTAACCAGAAATATCCAGCTGAGTTGGAGAGGACCGATGGCGGTTTCGATCCTGCGAATCCTGCAAGTCTAGTCGACTAAGTTGCATGAATAGCTTCATTGGACAAATTGGCTCTTCCTGACGAAAACGGCATTCTTGATGCGTTCTCTCTCTCTTAAAAGTCGATTTCTCTCCGTATCGAGGTAGTGGATTGGCCATCCCGCAACCGGCTCGGCCTTTGTCATGAAAGTTGTCTTCCACTTGATGTTCCAGTCGGTGAAGCCAAGATCATAGAATGGAAGGACCAAGTTGAGCTGAGAAATCGTGAGCGGCTTCTTGGTGTTAGAGGGGGTTTGCAGGATAACATCCAAGCACTTGATGTTTGGAAATCGCTGCAATTTAGATACCAATTTCTCAAGATGTTGGAACTCGAGAGTACGTTGAGAGTGGAGAACGGAAATATCGACTTTAGATTGTTCGGCATCGGAAATGGAAGGGAACAGAATGCCAATAAAAATTTGTTTGGCGTGGGCAGTAAAGTCAGGGCCGAGGTAATCAATGTAGTGCAGCAATGTATCGTAGTCCCTGGGACCTAGATCCAGCCCATCGGCTTCAGCATTGATACCAAAGATCTCTTCATCAGAGCGCAAATCAACTTCAATTTCGATCCAATTCTTTGCCCAGAACTCTTTACGCTCCTTAAGTGGCATCCTACGGACAACATCTGCAACATCATAAACATCGGGTTGAAACTCATCATCACACATGTGATTGTACGGGAATCCATCATCAGTGAAGCGCTCCGTGATACGTGTAAGGTTTCTGATGATGCCAAATTGGGTTATGATGATGTCCTTCTTTTTCTTATCCGAACGACCAAAACGGGGTTTCTCTGGTCTAGGACCAGTTGGAATGGGAGATAGTGTAGAGAGCATGGTCTGCTTTGGCTTAACCGGGGTGTAAAAGTTACTTGTTTCAGCCTTGTCTGATAAATATTTGACCGAAGAAATGGACATGGCACTCATTCCATCTCTTGGTGGATGAATGGCTGCCATCTGATTAGCTCTAAGAGCACCGACAGAATTTGGTTGCGTCCGATTGGCCGGGGTAGTTCCAAGTTTCTTTTCCACAGATAACTTGGACGTATTCTGAAGCCCTTTAATCTCAGGAGAGGTGTGGTGAGGAATTCCTGTCAATTGTCTTCCATATATCATCTCTTGTTGTGCTTGTAACTTCTCAATCGCGGAAGCCTTCGAGTTATTATCCACAGCCTTGGGAACGGCGCAATTTTAAGAGGAAGTGCGGGCACAAACTCTGGCGAGGCAGCAGATAATGATTTTGCTGCTGGTTTACCCAATATCTCAAAGTTTGGAGTGATTAATGTTCCTTGGCGGAAAGATTTAAATGCCAAAGGGCTCTTAGGACTAGCGACTGCGAAGGCATACATTTCGACATTTTTGTCAACGGCGAAAGAAGACTGTAAGGTTAATTTTGGGAAGCCAGAGACCTTTTTGGCTCGAGCATTCTTATTTCCCATGATGTTGTTCTTGCGCACAATGAAGATATGAGCTTTTACTTCAGACGATTGAGTTATATTGGGAAGAAAGGAAGTTGTACTTAAGAAATATGATATCTCTTAAAGACGTCTATAATAGGGTTTGCGTTAGCATAGATTCTGCAAGTATATTATGCGCGATAATATCGGAACGTATACCTGAAAGGAAATAATCGATTCAGAGAAATGTCATGAAGCAGAGAGAGGAGAGAAGACTCGGAAAGTCTTGAGTGTTACTCCCAGGCTATGTGGAATATATGTACATACAGTGAACGGATGGATCGATTTGGAATCTAGATAGATAGATGCGAAGAAGATCGTTCAAAATTGAGAAAAGGTTTTAGAAGAAGAGCAGGTATTGAATGTATTTGACCAACAGGAAAGAGTAAGATACGGTTGTTGATAAAGATTTGTACTTGTTAGGGGCAAATTTGTTCTATTGTTGTAATTCGCGAGTTGCTATTGTATTAAGAAACCCCATTGAGAAAAGTTTGTGGGTTGGCTCAAATATTTGTGGAATATATGACTGGCCAGTAACGTGATTGATAAGTTTGATATTTCAAGTTTGGAGTATGAGGTGAATTGAAACGTAGGAGATGAAAGTGAATGAACCTTCGAACCTTCAAACTTTCAAACTTTCAAACTTTCTCAACGACTTGATGCCGCTGAGTTCAAGTATCAAACGACTAAGGGAACAGGAAAAAGAGATTTGTGGTCTCAAGGCCAAATATTACGTGACTGCGTATCTACCAAATTGTACGGAAGGATGAGTAAATACCATCCTATATACTGCCGTATATTTGAAATAGCTACTATATACTTGATACGCAAGTCAAGGAGTCTGCTATGTATGTGACAAGAGCACAGCTCTCATCTCAAGCGTAAGAAAATTTCGAATACGATCGATGTCACACTTCGAAGTTAGAGATCCCATAGACTCAAAAGGTATTCGAGACGTGGATGTGAAACATTTGGTGTATTTATCGACAATCTCAACTAACGTCTCTTGTGTATATACATATACCAGATTTTCATGTTCATATTCACCTTTCATGCTGTCCTCCGTTAAAGGCATCCAATAGTTTGGACTACAGTTCAAAGATGAAAGTTTCTAGCATGCGAAAGGCTATATATCTAGAGATTGGTTTTATGTTTCGATGATTTCAGCATCCGACATTAATACAGGAATCGAAACCTTCTGACCGTCGGACTGCAGTACGTTTTTTGAGAAGAGAAAATTGTCTCCTATTCAATATCCGTGGTAAACAAACCTTCATCATTTCTGTAGTACAAAGAACAGTAGAAGATAGCTACTCGGCGCCAATGATACGGCAAGGCCCTGAAATATCAGGAGCTAGAATACGGACTGGAAACTGTCCTACTCTCCCCACGTCTGCTATTGCTTCCACAGCTGTGTTTATATTGGTACGACTCTGTGAACTCTCTTTCATTGCCCAAAAAATATTTGGCTGCTTTTAAGAGCTTAGCTCCACAGAGAGTCTTTACTCCAGCGACTCGCAGAGATAGCAGGCGGCGAGAGGAGAATGGACGACCAAGATTCATGGCCATCTACGTAGAGACGAAATTTTAGAGTGCTTTGGTCGCTGGCAGCATTTTCAATTGTGATGACTCCCAATTTCGAATTACCCCCAGGAATATACCTTCAAAAGCATTAGCAAATCTCACAAATAGAGTTATCTTCGTAACAATTACTTGACCTCAATATCTTCATCGTCGGCTTGCCAATAAGTATGGACTGGCAGATAGAACTGACTTAAAGGACTTGTAGAAAACTCGTTTACGGTTGCGCTCACTGGCCAACGACCATTTAATGGAGGTGGAAAGGCTGTTGCGGCAAATTCATGTCTATCTCCACTGATTATGACAACTCCACAGCCTCCACGGAGGCCAACATCCCACATAGCTTCGAGGATTATCTGGCGCTCACTAAGGTACCCAGCCCATGTGTCCATGCTATTGACCCGCTGTAGCATCGAGGAGTCAGCAATTGGTTATCAAGGAACCATTCTGGAGTAGACTTAGGAATCGAGGATGCACGAAAGTAGAAAGGAAATTGTGGAATAATTGAGTTGATTATGCTCACCCAGTTTTTCGTGAATGGAATGCTAGATGCTACAATCTTCCACTTGACACCCTTTGGCTCAGGTTTCTTGAGGAATTCGAGGAGATCAGCAAGCTGTTGTGCACCAAGCATCGACTTTCCAGTGCTATTGGCGGGAAGATCAGAGGAAGAATCACGGTATGTTCTGGTGTCCATTAAGAAAAACGAAGCGGGTCCTTGGGTGAATTCAAAATATGTAGCACCATCTCTAACAGTGTTGTAGGTTCCGGCCTGGCGAGCTCGAGGAGGATTGACAGCTGTTTGATAGTGGTGCCATGGATCAGCTGCTGCTTCGTAGATCTGGGCAGTCTTGTGATCAGTAGATGATCTAGGCAGAGGGGGATAATACAAATTCATATGGAGAGCCACGACCAGGACTTCTGAAGTTCAAGACTGTAGCCCGCCACTAAGAAATGCTTGATTCTTGACTTACCCCTGTCTTTTTTTGATCCCAATCATTGGCGATTTCATGATCGTCGAGCACGTGTATCCAGCCTCCAAAAACATTCTAGTTAGCAAGTAAAACCACTGTGTTGAATGAGGATCACAGGAATGATAAAGCATATGCTATCAGACCAGAGACTACCTATCCTTAATTGAACCTAACAGGAATCCATGTGTTACTCACTAAGGTTTTGACCGACAGCTGGCCAATCTGGAGAATTGTAAACCTGCCTGTACTCGCGGCGGTAATCTTCCACGGACACTCCAAACCTCTTTGGGACATCGATATAAATGAAATCACCAAGGAAGAGCATAAATTGGGACCCCCCCGGGATTGTCTTGATGACATTTGCCATGTGCTTGAAGCCAGGAATTGCCAAAGCATGATCAAACGGGCTATAAGGAAACCGAGGCTTAATACAACTGGATGTGAAGAATGTGAAAGATCCTGATTGAGGAAGGTGTCCAGGTTTTGGTGGAGTCGTGAAAAACCCAGTATGGTTGTTTGAAGTGGTCCATTGGTAAGTTCTCTCGGGATGATTAGGCAACGGAAATTTCAGAGCCTGGGTGAAATCCGTGTCTTCTGACAGAGTATGAATTGTTCCGGCGAGTTGTGGTTTCGGATCTTCATAATTGGCCGCTGGGATTGCTAGTTGGTAAGTGACGGATATAGGAAGTTTGGAGATATCGGGTTCTCGAACGAGTATGTTCGCTTCTGTTGGCGCACTTTCACACTGTCAGAAATGATAGTTAATAGGGGACGCTGCTACATTTAGTCGCGGTATACCAAAAGAGATATCTTAGCACTATTTGATACATTGATATCATGCAAGATATTAGCTTGAGTTAGTGCTATACCGCGACTAAATGGAGCTGCATGTGGGTGTAAACATGCGAACCTACATATAGCCCATTCGTGCAAACGAAAGTTCCGTGCTGGGATAAAAAACCTTTGCATGGTATACTAAATCTATTGTGGCCAAAACCAGAGCCACATTGATAAAAAAGGTGAAAAGTGAGAGTAAAATCGATCTGGGATCAGGCGCGCCCGTCAAAAGTGTTTGAAGGGGGTTTGACGATTTCTCCTCTATCACGACATTTTCTTTCACTTCTACTTCTTCCTTCACAAGCTCTATTTTTTCGGAACTCGATATAATTTGAGATTGTGCAGCAGTCGATGCAACTGTTGGCGGTTGGTCTTCGTGTTCGGCCGTGGTAACGGTGATATCGATATTATCTTCTACCACATTATACGGGGTTTGCGTTATGTGACTAGCAATGAAGGAGGGCACGTATAGAGCAAAAAGAGTGTAGATAACTGGAGGGAATGGCTGAGAATGGTGTTATTAGTGGTGATATTTTAGAAATCTGGAGTTATTTATACTTACATGACCAGGGATGATGCGGAGAAAGACATAGGTCGCAATTCGCAAAGCAATTGAGCTCCAAGTGGCTACTCTCCTTTGGATTGTTGACATTGTAGTTGAAAAGGACTTTGAAAAATCCAACTTGAATACAAAGCAGAAGCAGAGATTGGTTGAAGCCAAAAAAAGATAGCAAGAAAGGAGTATATATGTTACTTTCTGAACTGGAAGTAGTACCGTCTAGCTACTGTACAAGATTGATGGTACGATAAGTCTAGTATCAGAACATGCTTGATGGGACCTTAGCAAGGGATGAGATGAATGAAACAAGACAAGATTGAACAGACAGTAACTGGCATAGATAGAAAAGAGTAAGAGGAGGACGGAGATGAAAAAGAAGACAGTAAGGTGAAGCTTGTTGTACCACCGTTCCAGAATCCTGGTTGAATGATGGAATGAAGGGTATGTAGCTATAGAATAGCTATTTGAATAGCTATTGAAGAGCCGCAGCGTATGCAGTATAATCTGAAATGGCAGTGGATGAGTAGATAACAGTTGACAGGTATTGCTACGTATCTACTCATTCCTTATTTCTTAATTTTTATTGCTTCTTGCTCCTTGCTCCTTGCTTGATGGTCTGAAGTCAATCAGAAATTCTGTTTACCCTTAACTCTTAGACCAATGGACTCTTTACTCTGGGATTGCCGAACTTTAGCCATGGTTGTGAAACTTTGGCTTTCTAACGCTTTGTTATACTTATTAGATACGTACGTCATCGGAAGAGGCGGGGTTCCGTATTACCTACCACAACTACATACACATCTTGTCCAACAACTGCTGTCATATGGGTAACCAATAAAATGGAGTCCATTTGCTTTTTGTTGTTTACTAGTTAGGTTTCTTGTCCACTACTATTACCTAGGTAGTCTATTAGACAATCACAAAGGATACTAGAAGACTAGGTGGAATTAGCTAAACATCGTCATACACGTTACTGTATGACTAATGAATGAAAGGGTTCTGTTCTGTTGAAGTAGACCTACTTCAGAAGTATGAACACGAAGAAAGAAATAACAGATCACAACTACTTCTTTACGTACATTTATATTCAGCTACAACCACATAGTAACGGTAGGTAGGTACTCCCCGATAAAATCTCCTTCCAAGTTGACCTACCAGTCGTAAAATCTGGCTCTACCTCTCAATCCACCCCCCTCACCCCCTATTCAATTCCGAAGCTTATGGATTGTGATTAGGCAGATACTGCATCTGCCCTATTAGCTTACGATACGTATCTACAAAAACATCCGTCCCTACTCCCTCGGCTCACGAAAACCTCATTGAAGCGAACATCCGAGTTAATCTCCAGTTGTGTAATATTGCTTGATAATCTATTTTTCATTCTATCCCGTTTTCAACTGCATCACAGTGCCGGGGAAGTGAAAAGCCAAGCTGGGTGCTTAATCGAGACTATCAAGACCTATCTGCTTACGAGGAGTGTCATTCCCGCAGAAAATTCAAGTGGGAGTCGGTCATCATAGAGGATACAGTAACACATTTTAGATGCTCGCCAGGCCTAGAAACTTTTTCTCTCAAATCATACAGGCTAGGGGAAATTCATGGGAATCTGTCAATCTGGTATTTATACCCCGATTTAATCGCGAAATATCTGCAATTCAAGCTCCACGCGGTTCGATTTCATTCAAAGAAAACAAGACAGTTTCTTAAAATGGCCACCTCAAGGACCATTAGCTTGTCTACTGAGGATATAGGCGTGTTCAAGTTCAAGTCTCAGGACTCTGAAACTGCAACCAAAACCTCACAACTACTGCAGGAGAACCATGATGTAAGACTAGACCTTCTCTCATGAGCAATTATCTTTGACAGATGACCTGCCTAACGAGTCTTCACTACAGAAACATCACATATTCTTCAATGCTTCAGGCTTTCATAACCATATCGCCCATCACCTGTTGACTTTGTATAGTCTCGGTGCTTCGGCGTCCATCATTGAGCGACAGTATAAGATTAATGCTGAATATCAGCGCCCAGTCATTCTTTCCAAAAGTCAGGTAAGTTTACTATGCGTTTAGTCTACTGGTCCAACATACCCCAGCCATGCCAAGCATAGTTTTAAAATATTCAATGCCCAAGATCTAAAATGAAAACTCCTAATGGAAACAGGCCCCGGTTGACATGTCTGCACCCAATAATTTCAATAATTACCTTGGCAATTCAAAATACTACCATGATTTTCTGATCTTCTGGCAAAAAGAAATTGAATCTAAAGGATGGAAGGAAGTATTGAAAGAGCATGTCTTGCTGGTGATGCGAAAGCAGATGAAATACTCGGCAGGATGTTTGCCGGTAGATGATATTGTAATGGCCCGCAAATGATGTTATTCTAATATTTGCTAGGATTTCTTCATCCACTAATCCACCTGGGTTTCGGAATTGAATTCAACCAACCAGCCATTATCGCAGAAGCACTGGCGCAGGCTTCTGTCCATGACAACTGGGTTTCCAAGTATCTTTTTGATGTCGAGAAGAAAGCTCAGCCTGGAGATAAAACAATTCCACAACTTCTGGATGAGATTAGAGCCGATAAAAAACTATCTACTGCGGCTGAGTGGGAGGATGGTAATAAAATTCAAGATGGAATTTTGGAAAGAGCTCCAGATGAAATGGTAAAGTATGCATCGCAGTGGACTGTAGGCCAAGGAAACCTCGAAGCCAAGACAGCGCAGATGGCCAACTCTGCCGTCTACTTCACTGCCGCTGCACAACGTCCTCCAAAACAGGTTAGTCATATTCAACTTTTCAAACAGGTCTTGACTGAAATAAGTTCCCAGGTGAAATTTGACTTTTACTACATGCATTGCGTCAACAGTTCAATCTTTTTCACATCATTCAACAAACAAGACTTCTTGACCGAAGCTCAGAAAGCCCGGCTTTTGGAATGGAAGGTGCGACTTGATCTCGCCATGTACGCATCCCGCCACTCTCCAGAATTGCTCCTGGAAGAGATATCCGGATACGTCCCGAAGCTTCTTGAGGCTGGTGATTCAGAATGGAGCGGTTTGTTTCAGAGGCTGTTTGAATTTGCGGATGATGGACATGCTGTGAAGCTTGGAAGAGCGGTCGCACATGCCCAAGTAATCAGTCAAGACTATGAAGGTGAAGACTGGGCAAAGATTAAGGACTTCATGTGGTTAAAAATTGGTAATATGGTAGTAGACAGTGTTGAAGACACCGGAGAAACTGTATGCACTCCCCTAAATCAATAGTGTCACTAATCAAGAAATAGTTTACTAACTTCTGATGCAGTGGGCTAGAAGTGTTGGGTTTGATGAGGCCTGGAGCAAATATGAGGACAGAGCTAGACATGTACATCTATAGTCTAAGAAGACAGACCAGGGTATACTTCATTTGTAACTTATAACTGTTGCTGAATCCAAAATGCTAGTTTGTCTTGAAAACCTCGATTTTATGTACAGGATATCACGAATGCTAGGAACAGTATGTATGCAACATTCCATTTTTGGGTTTAATCTTGATATCTCTATCACGCATTTCAGGAGTTGTACTTCCTTCCATCATGAGCCTTCGACGTATCAAGTTACGCACATGATCTTGTTTCAAAGTATCTTCTTCTCTGATCTTACCTGCACAGAATAGTTAGAGTCTATATCACTGGGGAAGTTTACGAGGCTGAAAGCTTACAGTACCAGTAAAGTATGAACCATGAACCTTTTTTTCAATCTATTCTATTCTATGTCCATGCCCTGTCATAATCAACTTGATACTTGCACTCCATACAATGAAAGTGCCGTGGGCTGAATGCAATGATACTAGAGAAGACAAAGTAACTACTATGCATCATTCATATTAGCAGAGGATAGCAGAGCAAGACCGTTAAAATATAGTCAAAGTACAACCAATGCCCAGCATGGTTCATCTGATAGTATTCGTCCAATGATACACAATGTCTTTTGCAATGTCAGAGGTCGGATAAGTGGTCAAAGAATATCTTTTATGAGAGATTGGGATTAATTTAAGAAATTCTCTTCATCTTCGGGGGAATTTATATCTATTTGTACAAAGGTGAACATCGGGAACCACCTTTTGTTTACAATATATCAAATCCCAATCGCTTGATTACTTTCTCTTTCTCTTTCTACGTTCTCTCAAAGATACAAAGTAACTACTTGGTAGTTATTATTAGGTAGTATCATATCTGCCTACCTACCTACCTACTTAGTACCTTACTTCAATTCTCACACACTCTCTCTTTATAAATAAACAAATAACTAAAAATCAATTCAGCTTTCTCTTTGATCAGATTCCCTTCAATTCGTTTTGTATGTGGCCTTGTATTGCTTTACATTGCTTTGCATGCTCATGATTTAAAGGCTTCCCTCACCTCTTTACCTTCCACCTTCCACCTCCCACCTCCCACCTCGAATTCTCCATTTCTCTTCTCAACCAAGATGTCGCAAATGTCCCCTTCCACTTCCACCTCGAGTACCGAGTCTGAGACCCCTTGGGCCGAAAACGTAATTGTACTCGACCTCGAAAGACAAGACACCTTGAGGCGCTCTGCTGTAGAAATCAAGTCGACTCCAGCTCGCGTTACTCGTTCCCAATCTCTCACCCACTTAAGCATCAAGCAGAAGTTCACGCACCCATACTTCCACATGAAGACCACCGAAGCTGAGCTTGTCGATTTCAGTGGTCCTGATGATCCGGTGAGTGCAGCAATAATCATCAATTCAATAGCTGATGGTGTTAATATGATTGTTTAGTATCAACCTCTCAATTGGCCCTTCAGAAAGAAGTTGATCACTACACTTGTCTATGGACTCTTCACCATGACTTCAACATGGGCAAGTTCAGTATACAGTCCTGCCGTTGAACATATCGCAGAGGAGTTCAATGCTCAACCTGAGGTATGTTTTCCATGTAAAGTCTCAACGGCAAGTGAGCAAGTGTTGATGACAAGCAGGTAAGTTTGCTGGGTATAAGCTTTTTGTTACTTGGATTTGGATTCGGTGAGTCCTCTTCCCTACCCCCCACCATAGCCTTGAAGCAACCTTTGATACTGACAGAAATTTGTGATATAGGTCCCCTACTATGGGCTCCTCTATCTGAAATGTGAGTTACCAGAAAGTCAGCTCGATATCTTATCTACTGCTACCGTCTCAATCAACCCCAACCCATCTCCTTCATCAATGGCACTAATGACCACTTAGTTATGGAAGAAAACCTGCGGTCCTAATAACAGGTAAGCAGTTGAACCTATGAGAAGTCTTGATGAATCGAGAACCCAACCGATATTCCTCACCCTTTGCCACTAAGACCCGCAACTAACTTTCCGAATAGTTTTCATCTCGGCATGCTTTTCCTTCGGTTCCGCTACAGCAAAAGATATGCAGACACTACTCTTGACACGTTTCTTTGCTGGCATCTTCGGATCTGCTCCTGTAAGGAACCCCAACTCAAATACTATACTCCTCTAACTTTCTCGAACCAGGTAACCAACACAGGTGGCGTTCTTTCCGATATTTGGGCACCTCAATCGCGAGGAACTGCTTATAGTTGGATATGCATTCGCCGTTGTTGGAGGTGAGTAAATATAACTCCGGTATAACACAACCTTCTCACCTTTTCCAGGTCCAACCATGGGTCCCATTGTCGGAGGAGCCATTGTATCAAGCTATTTGGGATGGAGATGGACAGAATATGCAAGTCAATAGTCTGTCACTTACGCACTTATATATCTAACATTTCCATCCAAGATGACCGGAATAATGCAAATGATAGTTGTACTAGTTGGCGCCATCGTTCTCAACGAAACCTACCCCGACGCACTCCTCGTCGCTAAAGCCCGTCAACTTCGTTATGATAGTGGAAATTGGGCATTGCACGCAAGACACGAGGAGCGAGATTTCAATATTGGCGAGTTAGCAAATAAGTTTTTGATGCGACCATTTCGATTATTGGCTACTCCTATTTGTTTTCTCATGGTTTTGTACGCCTCGTTTGTTTATGGTATTCTCTATTTGTGAGTTGCATTTTGAGGATGGTTTGCGAATACGAACTAATGCCGTTGCAGGTGTTTGGCGGCGGTTCCTATTCAATTCGCAGAAGAAAGAGGTTACGGACCTGTAATAGCAGAGTGAGTTTGTCTCCAAGCTGAAGGGTTCCACAAAGCAAATTTAATAACAACACTAACGAGCCCCAACCAGACTTCCCTTTATTGCACTCCTTCTTGGTACAGTCTTTGGTGGCACGGCAAACATCCTGTAAGTCCCCTCTCCACCTTTCCAAACCATAATTGCTAAACAAACCACACGCAGAAACAACAAATTTTACACCCGCAAATTTGAAGCCAACGAAAATCAGCCAGTCCTGAAGCCCGTCTTCCACCAATGATGATCGGTAGCATATTCTTCGCTGCGGGCCTCTTCATCTTCGGCTGGACATCCCCGGCTTCAATACATTGGATTGCTCCCTGCCTCGGCCTCGTCTTCATGGGCTTTGGCTTCTTCACCATATTCCAGGCCGCGCTCAACTATCTCATCGATACTTTTACTTCCTGTGCAGCTAGTGCAGTTGCGGCTCAAACGTTCGTGCGATCTATATTTGCAGCTTCATTTCCCATGTTTGTTGCGCCAATGTTTCATCATCTAGGCACCGAATGGGGAAGCAGCGTATTGGGTTTCTTCGCAACCGCGCTTATTCCCATCCCATTCTTCTTTTATATATATGGCAAGACGATGAGAATGAACAGTAAATTCACCACAGAGTAATCTGTGTGCAATTACTGATTATACTAGGTGATGGGGGATATTCGTTTGGGGAGTCGTGATAGCTTAATTAATGATGGTGGAGAGTCTAGTGTTCTGATACAAGCCTTCACCACTGGTGTTTGATTTATTTTTAGATAGATCATTAGACAGCTTGACTGATTATGATTGAGAGTCCAGCGTTCCATGGATACCTTCCTAGGTACTCGATTCGTTCTAGATAGTTTCATATAAGACTCGATTGCTTGTAGCAATAGACATATAGAAATACTGAAATAAAACAACTCAAAGAAATGGATTTCTATAAGCCCATTCTCAATGCATGCAATGCATGCTCGTGCTGAATACTCTCTGCTTGCGTTCTACTCCAGATGCGATAGGTCAGCCAGATTTTCATAAACACCCATTCCATCTAAGAAGACTAAGGACAAGGAACTCAAACCATCACACAAAGCCACATCTAAAGCCCTCGTAGAGTGAAACTAGTCATTGATCCCAAGGTCATAAGTGTACAGACGTATCAACATAACCACTCAAGCCCATCCAAGCCTGCCCGTAACTCCGATCCCATACGTAAGCGTTCACAGCATATTACACATCTAATGATCCCCCCTCCTTCTAAATACCGTACAAAACTCATCTTAATCCCCATCACTCGGTCTCCTCATATAACTATCAATCGCCAAACTAAACGCCGCAAAGCCAGCACACCCCACCGCCGCAGCCTGCGGACCCGCCGGCGCCGCCAATACACCCCCAGTAATACATCCTGCAATAACTCCATTCTTCAAATCGTTCTTCGCCCTGAAACCCTCGACACAGCATTCTGTGCCGGCGAATATCGCACCTACTTTACTGAAGTTTTTTGGCCGAGGAATAGGAGCGAGATCCCATATCTTTGAGACCGCGCTTGAGCTGTTCACGCATAGGAGAGACGTGATTTCGGCAGCTGTGGTGGAGGTGTGAATGGGGGTGTCGTATTGCATCTATGGGTAAGGTTGGTTAAGTTTGTGTTGTGGAAGAGGGCGGGATATAGTGGGGGAGGGACATACAGATGCCATGAAAAGACCGAAGGCTCCTCCAAGGGCAAATCCCATTACGCCCGAGACGACGGTCTTACCCGGACAGGATTCCATAATCATTTGCATCTATAGAGACGAGATTAGTATTCACTAGATTTCAAATACGATCATCACTATTATCAATGCTCTCCCAGGCTGGAGGGGCCCAAAATGTTGATTGTGAATAGAGAGTGAACATACATTTTTCACAGCAGCAGCGGTCGAAGGATCAACCATCTGCTGACCTCCTCCCGGAGGATTAAAAGCCGGCCCATTCATTTGGATTGAACGATAATAGTTGCGATGGTCTTCGTCGAAAGAAGGGGCGTTGAATATGAAGATGGAAATCCTGTAAGTTGTAATCTGCCGAGAATTTTTTGGCGAGGCTGATGTTTGGCCTTGCACCACCATGGAAGCCTTGTAATAGTGCTACTCTGCTCTGGCAAGGAAATCTCGTGAAAAATGATGATGTATAGTAATGACCGTTGATATGATTTGTGTCGTATATCAAGATTCAACTGAGGTCGATCTTTGTATACTGGTATTGTCAATATAAGTTATTAGGTTTATCATACAAGATGACATCTCTCACGAGCCACAAGTATTAGTCGCAAACATTCTATCGAATTCTCACAATATGTTATTTCATCATTATCCACAATCTTTGCATATGAACACTTTGAATAACGTAACCATTTTTCCTAATGCGACCTCAACATGAAGACCACCATCAATTGTGGCTCTAGCGCTTCCCAACGCGTTTCCCTGGATAGTCCCATCTATGCATTATCCCCAATATCATGAGCTCATTCAATATCTATTTGCAGTACCATCATCTTTCCAATTCAATTCCACATCATCCAATCTGATGATGCTCTCTCATTCCCCATCCAAAGTTGGAAACTAAGTTGAGGAAGCCTGGTACACTGTGAAATGATTGAATTCCCAATATGCATCTTTGAATGCCGTTGCATTATTAGCAACGAAGTCAGTACAAGTACCAGACCTTTTTTCCTCATTGTATGGAGGAATCTTAGTAGGATCGGGACAATAACCTACAGTCAATCATATAGCTTCTGCTCTCCCGCCCAACTCCACACAAATCGATATTCACAACAATACTCTGATTTCTTAAGTGACTACCAATATCACAATCCGTGTTTGAAAATCAGCAGAG
The DNA here is from genome assembly GCA_003260565.1 of Monilinia fructigena. Classification (NCBI taxonomy): domain Eukaryota; kingdom Fungi; phylum Ascomycota; class Leotiomycetes; order Helotiales; family Sclerotiniaceae; genus Monilinia; species Monilinia fructigena. The sequence continues at coordinate 1,005,819 of QKRW01000007.1, read as the reverse complement.
CTTCTGACCAAGTCGACGGATCAGAGAACCAATGAGATATCGGATGGAATGGCATCTCGTCCGAACTGCCATATTCGGGATACCTGCTGTACGTAATTCCATCGCCATGACACCACCTCCAGCAGAGTTAAAGCCTGCACCGTAAGAATCCGAATGACCATGTACACCACACCCAGCATTTGCATTCGTGCTGTTCGCACATGAAGATTGGATGGCTTTCCAGTCTCTTACGTTTGACGTCCATGGAGCAGCCGGATGAAGTGTGGAGGGTCATTTGATTCTTTGTGGAGCTGACGACATTGACAGCCTCCATGACGTCGATCTCTCCATTTTCTGGCCAATTATCGCATCAGTGAGCCAGAGTGCAGGCCATGTACCACAGCCATAGGTGTATGAACAACGTCGAAGATGAATAGACCGTCGGCGTATTGTTTCTTGGAGGAAATTCGAACTGAGAACCGACCAGTAGACGCATTTGGATGGCTATCAGCTGTGACGGATGTGTCGACTCTTACAACCGAGCGACTGGATGAAGCATATGTCAGATTGTATTGAGCCGCTACTTCAGAGTCAACATAATGAACAAAACCGTTTGTTGGATCGAAGTATTGAAGTAATCAAAGTTATCGAAAAAATCAGTTCCTGAGTCTTAGGATGATGTTAGTGAGAACTAAAATGATGCCATCTTTGTAACACCCTAGCACAATCCTGGAGCAATTCTAGAACTATCACCACCAGACATGAAGGATATTGGAAAAGATCTTGATTCTCTGAATATCCCAACAATGTTGGTACATAAGATGACTGCCATGAAACATAAGAGAAGAGAGAACAACTCACAAGTATCTTTCAACGAATAGTTCAATGCGAATATTTGGATAAGCATTATTCTTCGAAACTTCCACAGCAACGACCACCACCACGAGATCAACACAATAAGTCCTGCACCAACAATCGCCAGCCTCTTCTTACTCCAAGCTCTCACATCCCACCACCTTGGTGCCAAAGAACTTGGATCATCAACTTCATATTTGGGCGGCGAATCGGACGGCATATTCATTCCTCGCAAACTCTCAAGCTGCAGCGATTGATATGGACTTTCTAACCAGCGAAGAATCTTCTTCCAACGATCCTTTGAATTCGAATTCAAGTTCAAGTTCAAGTTCTCAGCACAGAGTCTTGATTTAGCAGGAAAGAAGAGCCGTCTTTTATTTCGTATATGCGTGACTGCCTTGGGCCGCTTGCAATATTCCCAAAGACTTGTGGTTGATCAAGAATGGGCAACACACTCGTATATACCTTGCCTGAGCACGTTATTATACCTTATCAAACCAAATCCAAAAAAACGGGTAAATATGGAGATTGAAGACGTGATAATAGGTTGAGCCGGCGATAAACCCAGGCTCTCCACTAAGAACCTGCTCTGGGATGTTTTGGAAGTGATGGGATACTCAGAAGGGATAAGATGGGAAAGAAAGAAGGTTTGGTTGATATGCAGGTTGACAATCCTTTTCGTGTAGTCGCTAGTGAGCATGGGTTGACGCGGACAAATACGAATCTAAGGTTATCGAATTGATAGAAAAAATTGGGAAGGATACGACCAGCCATAACACAATAGATTGGGGACGGAAAGAAGAATGCCACTTATTCTTTTTGAATTAGATTGAGTTCAATTGATGTATGGTATGATTGAGTGATTGGGTGAGTGATTGGGTGAGTGATTGGTGAGTGGATTGGTGAGTGATTGGGTGAGTGGTGAGTGGTGAGTGAGTGAGTGAGTGAGTGAGTGAGTGATTGATGTGAGTGAGTGAAGAACGCCAACCAATAGTCGTATAAGGTGTAATCAGTGTACCTACTACCAAATGAAATGCATTGCTTCTGAGAGCTCTTATTAATTCCCTCTCCTCCTTCAAAAAAGACTCAAACTGTTACCGTCGTCGCAACCCCCGATATGCACCCATGTCCCCCCAAAAATACCAAAAATACACATCAGAACTGTGCCACCAACCAACAGTCGGTACTTCTTATCCCTCCCTCGCTCCCCAGCCCACGCAATTAATACAAGGCTTTCCCCTCCTATGACGAGATGTCTATTTACGCTGTTGTGGGGCTCATAAACATCAGATGTTGAAAACGACGATCCTTCGTTTCATGTAGCCAAGATATAAAAAAAAGTAACAGATAAGAAGTATGTATGAATTAAAAAAATTAAAAATTGAGCAAGGTCTAACGGATGATCATGGCTTCCAGAACCAATACGAAGCCTTTAATTTTCAACTCTCAATTTCCAACTCTCAACTCTTAAGCTTCGAATACTTCCCTTCCTTCCCTTCCCTTCCCTTCCCTTCCCTTCCCTTCCCTTCCCTTCCCTGACATCACATCGTCCATTGTCCAGTTGTACAGGAAAAGCCTTGTATTATACTTCGTAAACAATGTGGCAAACGCTTTTAAGATTGATGGATACTGACTGACTAGTTGCAAAGTTCGCTTTATTAGTTCAAGACCCTATTTTAGTTGATGGATAGACGGTAAAGTCTAGGCAGACAGGTAGGATAAGGCCAGAGAGGAGGCTACTAGTGTATAGTATCAATAAGTGCAATGTAATATCGATAAGTGCAACTGGATGGTCGATGAATCAAAGAATCCAAGAAATACCTTGAGTCACCAGACACTAGACACTAGACACCAGCCATTCAGCCATTCCACTCAACACCGCCACCACACCAGCAACTCACCAGCCACTCAACACCACCAGCCACACTAGCCACCAGCACCAGCCAGCCGTCGTTACAAACTCCTTCCCGCAAATCATGCAAACTAATAAATAGCCAGGTATAAACCTAAATAGGTATCTGATCAATTCCTTTACCTACTTACCTATGGTACTACTTCCTCAAAACTACAACTTCCATCTTCTTTTTTCCATCATAAACTCCCGAGGTCCCATCTCACATCCAAATATGAAAGAAGCTCATTTCATCATCAACGATCACAAAGGCATTTAATTATAATAAAGCCAAGAGAAAGTTGGCGTCAATCAATGGGTATGCAAAGACAATATTGTCATCCAAGTTATTCCATGGCCGCGTAATCAAGAGAGAAACCAGAAGATTTACTTGGTAATAAATATCCAACAGTAACGTAATCGTAATCAATTAATTTATTACTCTACTCTACGATGTACTCTACTCTACTCTATTTTGTACTGCCACCGTACTTGGTATATTATTATTATTATTATTATTTTTATTATTTTATTATTTTATTATTTATTATTTATTATTTAATTATTTATTATTTTATTATTTTATTTATTATTTATTATTATTATTATTTATTATTTATTATTATTTATTATTATTATTATTATTTATTATTTATTATTTATTATATTATTATTTATTATTTTATTATTATTTATTATTTAGATTATATTTATTATTATTATTATTATATTATTATTATTATTATTATTATTATTATTATTATTATTATTATTATTATTATATATTATTATTATTATTATTATTATTATTATTATTATTATTATTATTATTATTATTATTATTATTATTATTTATTATTATTATTATTATTATTATTATTATTATTATTATATTATTATTATTTTATTATTTTATTATTATTATTATTATTATTATTATTATTATTATTATTATTATTATTACTATATGTAGAATATCACCCCGAGTTCCCTGCCCTCCAGCTATTTATGTTATTAGATAATTACGACTTACTAATTATATTACTATACCTGTTATGCGTTATGTATTACGCACTACGCACTCATCACAACCCACTACCTGTTACCCATCTCTTTATTTATTATCTACTACCTATCTACTCACTCATTACCAACTACCTACTACTAACCACCACCCACCACCCGCTATTACCTATCTATACTCTACCGTACCTACCTACCCTACAGTCAGTATCATTTTAGCATTCACAGCAGGAGCTTGATTTGTAAAATATAAAGGAAGGAGGGCTTGATTCGTCTCTAAAAATAGAGACGGAAATAGTTTAATACCTAGGTAGATAAATATTCAACAAGATATCACAATTACTTTTCCTTTAAACATCCGTCTGCTCTTGGTGTTAGTTGCATTTTCCATCTCCAGAACTTTCACACGCCATGGCATTGTGTAGACTAGGCAATCTTCTTAATTGCCTTGTTAGGAAACCAGACCAGGAGTTGGTCAATCATTTGATTCCTTTCACCATGAGCTCCAGATCCCCCCTCCCCCTCAAATGGCTACCAAGGCACCTCTTGCCCATGATGCTTGAGACTTTACCATCACCTATGTTCGTCAATGCGCAAACGCCAGAGGCTTAATTTATACACAGATTGCCCTTAATCCCGTAGACCAGCTATTGGTACAACGCCGTCCATCCATGCAAGTCCTCATGACTAACCCTTTAATCATCATCCTCATCAACCCTCGCACGCTTATTTGACCTTTCGTCGCCTTGCTGTAATCCATACTCTCGCTGTTAGAACTCTCGCCTACTTTGCTCAGGAATCATCATCACGTTGAAAACATCCCCAGCATCCTTTTCAAACTGTACTGGCCCCTCTCTCGCCTGTTTCCCCCTCAAATTAGCTTTATACCCAGTTGAAACCGTGGGGACATTTCTTACCTCAACATCTGCTGAACCTTTAAAAGTCCCTTTGCCAAGGGCATCGCCAAATCTATTACTCTTCTGTATTTTCGCCATCTCACCTTCAGCCACCGCTTCATCATCGTCGTCATCCATGTTCTGCCGTGGTCTATAGATACTACTGATAGCATCTTGAGCAGCAAAGAGGGGTTTGTCGTAGGCCTGATCCTCGTTGAACCCACTATCAAATCCACTGGTCCGGTTGAATAATCTGGAATCAAACATGGTTTCCGTTGACTGTGTAGGTTTTGCCAACCCCAAAGCGACCTTCTCTGATATATCTCGATTTTGCTCTCGCGCCATCATTTGGATCCTCCTCTCAGCGCCCATACGCGACTGCCTTAATTTTCGTTCCTCATCTCTGCGTTTTCTTGCCGCATCTTTTCCCGCTCTCTAAGTTCTTCGTCATCGCTGTGTGATCGCTCAGACTCAGAATCACTGTAGCTCCCCGAGCGAGACCTGGACGATCTTGAGTCTCGCCTTCTCGATCCAGCGCCGGCTCTCTCTTCTCGTGCCTTCTGTGCCAACATACGAAGGTGCTCTTCTTTTTGTGCCTTTTCCTTCTCTGCAAGCCGTTGCTGCATTAATGCTCTCTGCTTGACTTCCTCTCGTGCATGTCGGTCTGCTGTGAAAAAGAGCCTCTGCAAATTGTGCAAAATTTATCATTGATAGTGACATCCTGCAATCCTCTTCCATCCGCAGCCAATCTTTTGTCGAGTGGAACCGTATAACCCTTGGGATTTTTCCAGTTCGAAACTGGAGGTGGTATCTTCCAAGCTTCCTGATCCTCTGCTGTTAACTTTCGGGGAGGTGAATGCATGACTGGAGCTGGAGGACTTGGAGGGCCACGAGGAATCTTCTTATGTTTGAATTTGGGAGGTTCCATAGGGTCCTGTTGCCTTTCCACAATCTTCATAATCCGATCATTTTTCCTCGAGTTGTCACCCATTTGATTCGCCGGAGTATATCTGACATAAGTAGGATCCTTTCTTGCTCCAACATTGACGTTCTTGGGCTTTTGCGCAGCCACCGCGCCACTGACAAGAGTTGCCAAGGCATTCTTCGTTCGCTCCGTAGAAGCCGCAACTTCCTCCTCACTCGGTCTATCCAAATTAATGTCTCCGGCATCAGCTCGTTGTCGGAGAGGTATAAGGTCCTTGAAGGAGGCGTGCACGATTCGCTTATCGTTGTGACCTTGTCGTGCTATGGCATCATACTTGACTTTTCCCTCGCCATCGACTTGAAGAGCTAGCGAATTATTTGTTGAAGTAGACTTACGTCCCATATCTAAGGGATACTGTGCAACGGGGATTTCTGGAAAGGCACCTCCATCACCAAAGTCTTCTTGCCCTCGCGGACGCCATCCCGTTCGATTGCCATATGGGGGAGGTCCAGTTTTCTGTAAAGCTTTGTTAGTAGAAATATGTTGGTATTGGTGGGTTGAAAGCCAAACCTTTAATACAATTTGGGTATCATCCAGAGCGCCTGCGCCTAAAATTCGAGGACCTCTCTGCTGCGCATGTTGTGGAATTTCTTCCTCCTCACCTGTGTATTTCGGTTTTGGCAATGCCCGTGTTAAAGAAGCTGCCATTGAAATTATATTATGTCGGATGTAGGTAGAATGCAGGCGCGTTGAAGTGGTCTGGGAGATAGAAACACGAGATAGAATTGATTTTGAGTAGCTCGTGCCTATCGTGAATCGATAAATCGATAAATGTTCAAATTATCGCAATTCAAGACTACGTCACGCTAACCAAGCTAGTACTAGCGCACTTATATTTTGGAGAGCTCCTACACTGCTGTCTCAAGCAACATGTATGTATACGGAGATTCAAATCAAAGTTGCACTGTCTACTGTACTTGGGAAGACTTAGGTATACCTTCTCACAGAAGAATGTTTTTACGAGTTTATTAGTGTTGATTGAATGGCTTATGGCTATACGAGCCTTTGGGCCAACTTGTCTGGCCGATTCACAGACGATTTTCAGAGTTATGGAGTAACACATTTAATAGTTTCGATTTCGCTCATTTATTGAGCGTCAAATTGTTAAGTGTATACAGTACACAGAAGGCCCCTCAGGACCTGGGATCATTTTATTCATCTCATCTGCACCAATCCCATACCCAATACGTTCACACGTAACCTTTTCTGGCACCCTATTACTTCTCATTAGAACATCCTCTATATTCAAAACCAAGCTAGAACAACCTACCTGGAAGAAAAATCGGACAATGAAGACTTGCAGCGCAGCCATACACATCATCATCAAGCTCTCGATAACACTAAAGTTGAAGATCCTCCTCTCTGTACTCCTCACCGTGCTAAAGTTTCTATTTTCTCTTGTGCGGAAGTATTTCTGATTTCTTGTAATGGTAGAGAGCTGGCCTGAAAGCTTGAAGATCGACTCTTCTAATGCGGATGTCTGCTCAGGAGTTGTCCCTTGTTTTGAGGGTATCGAAGCCCGAGGCTCGTTCTCAACCTAGAAAATTGATAGACTTATCAGTAACAGTTCCTGTAATCAAAAGTCCCAGGTCATAGAACGTACAGCGATTTCGAAATCAACAAACTTTTCCGCAAATGTGCTCATTTGATTGTTGAAGCAAAAGCTGTATTCTCCAACCTCCGTAGCTGTGAAGACGAAGTCGCCTTGTCGCTCTTTCTCTTCCTTCATTATAACTCTATCGTTTGGACCCAAAACCTCATAATCGACATCAAAAGAGCCTCCAGCTTGAACCTGTATGGGGTAAATGTCAGAGATGTTCATGCGAATATCAGAGTCTAGGCGCATCGTACAGCAAAGTAGAAAGCTATTTTAGCACCTTGTTTGTCGACATTGGAGTAAAAGCATGCCTTCTCATTGGCACTAAGCTTGTATGTAAGGGCAGTAGCAGATACAAGAGGAGAAATGCATGCCAAAAGGCTGCACCAGATTAAAGAGGGCTTCATTATTTGTTGGGTAGTTGTAATGATGAACCTTGTGTCAAGACGCGCTTTTGGAGATTGTTGCTATCTGTCAGTCGGATAATCCTCGGGACTGTACAGCTAGCGAGCAACTCCTCATTCCTAAAAATCAGGGGCCACCAGTGGGCTTTATAGTCTGTAAAAACAACCAATGTTACTATCGATGGATTTGACGATTTTAAGGTTCTTCTTCATGGATTATTGCAAGAAACATCTTCGCGCTGGTTATTTGGGTTGCAGAATGACTAACATCATACTTGAAGAATATCTGCATCAAAGGCACAATGATCTTCCCATTGTCCTCGATCGTTTATCGCTAAAAATGAAGTTCTCTGACGATCAACTATTATGTTGTATAGAAAGAATTGACTTTGTTACCATGCCCATCGTCTACATCATCGCATGCTATTTGATAAGACCATGCCTATTTTCCCACCAACCAATAGCGCCATGCAGAAAACCTCTCATAAGCAATGCCAAAATCTACTTCAAGAATAAGTCTCCCATGCCAGCCCTGGCGTTTCGTAATTTATCAACGTGGTCTAATCCGAGTTGATCATCATCATCACCAAGCATATCCCATAATGTATCTTCTGCGAGATGCTTAGTACTGCAACATTTGTCTGTAATGGATCACAACTTACCGTCACTCAGGTATATAGGCTTTGTGTAAGAGCTCCGCTTAACGATAGCAAACTTGATCTTCTCAAGATTCTTTCCTTTTATGCCAGTCCGCTTTTCCAATCGCTTCTTAGTCTCGGTGAAAATTTCATTCTAAAAGCTGTCAGTTGTGGGACTTAAGGTTAGAGGAGAGGAAAGAAAACTTACCTGAACAATGAGAAATTTGAATGGAATGGAATGCACTTTATTTGGCTCGCCTTGAAAGTGGAATGCATAGATATATTGACTTCCGTTAGGCTGGGCAAGTTCTTCCTCCGGTATTCGCTCTAGCATGATGTTGACGAATTCGGTGATGTCCTTAACTGGATAACCGCGCGGAAGCTCTTTGTGAATCTTGTTGCTGTGTATTTCGTATACTCGAATACGACCACCTTTTTCTTCGTCCTCCAATTGAGCTTTCTTAATCAAAGATGTCACTATGTCATCTACAATTCCAGTTTTAGGCACGAGTATGTCGAATTGTTCCTGCAATCAGTCAGTACTCCTCCAAATAAAAATCACACCATGGCTCGGAAATGCGTACGTCTTTTGTGATACCTTCGCTGATCCAGCTGACTTTCATAGATTTCTTAGTATCTAACTCCGCAAGACTAATATCCAGGACTTCGAAATATAAAGCATCTGCCCTTATACTAGCGCTAGCAAATGTAGCATAGCTAGCACTGACCATATTAACCAAGGTTTGATTTGACATGCGCCTAATGGCCGTCTTAGGATTGCCGGTGCTTTGAGCGATGGTCCAAAACCTGATATACGTTGGATCAACATCTAGCCTCTGTCCTACCTTGGCGGCGACCTGGTCATAGGTATGCTTTGCACTCAGTACCAGGGTGAATGATTCGCAATTTTCGGAGTTGAACTCTTTGCTACCCTTGGTGGGATGGCAGTGAAATGTGATAAGCCTTCGATGACGGAGAAAGTCATAATACTGTCGAGCATCTTCTATGATATCAGGTGATCGGGGGCGCTGGTAGCGTGGAATCGAGCCATTGGACCCTAGAGTAGTAGTACTCGACAGATTTGTAACCATGGGGCCTGGTCTCGAAGGGGTTCTGTCGCTGTAGTTAGCTTATTCGTTCTTATACTTTCATGTGACTATCGAAAAACTCACTCAGGACTTCTGCTACCTCCACTATCGGAATCCTTCTCGCGAACCTCCTGGAAACAAACAATATCGCCATCTTGGAGTTCTGCAGCCTTGAGTGACTGTTTAGCTTTCATGGGTTCAATCATATCAGGCTTTATCTCCTATAATACGGTCAGAGCGGGTACTAAATGGCAGGATAGCACAACTAACCTCATAAAGTTTCAATTTGGTGTCCTCTGGCCATCTCATACGTTTTATGATGAGCGGAGCTAATTCCTCCACCTTCTTTTGGTTGTTGATATAAACGTGACCGCATCCAGATAAAGCCTGGGCCTCAACGTCGAACCATTTAAGAAATATGACAATTTCGTCGGATCTAGTAGGGGAAGATCCTTCCTCTGCTAGTTGATGAGCTGGCCACACTGCATCACCATTGGAATCAACTGTTGCAGCATATTCTGCCCATAATCTTAACTCCTGCGTCTTGCTACCAGCTAATTTCATGTGAGCATCTTCAATTGTTTGATTTGGGTTCATAATTGGTACATCAGGCCTTGTCGTTTTATTTTGGCGATTGACCATACACCAGACTCGCAATCTTCTCGGATCAACACCGCAATCCTCGGCAATAATGTTAATGAGCTCGCCAATCCTACACTTCTTGAGGAGTTTAAAGGATTTTGGCAGCAGCTGGATCTTCGTCATAACTTCTGTCAAACAAGGTAAGATCGTGTCCACTATGGGCTGCGTACGTCTCATTGGTGATCACCCTAACGGTAAGATACAAGTGCTGCTCCTCGCGTTCCTTCCGTCGTGCCTCTTTGAAAGCGGCCTCCTCTTCGAGCTTTCTTTCTGACTGATATATTAGTAAGCATGTTTAGCAGGGTAGGATCTGAAAACTTACGGAGATGAGCCGGAGTATCGGCATTCGTGACAGGGAACAATACCTCATCAAGTCTTGCCTCACGGATGTAGACAAGCATATATGCGCTGTTATGTCGTATGATGGGCTTTTGCGATGCGTCTAGCACTTGTCCGTTCAAGAGGGGCATCTCTCCTCCATAATTGTCCTCCAAAACTTCTCGCATCGTAGCTCTCGTTACTTTGTCATCATCATACTTGTAGAACCATCCATCCTTTTCGGGCTTGATGAATGCATAATAATGCCCTGCATTAAGATCTCCGCTGTGTACAAGGACCCCGTGCAACTTATAAATCCAAGATTCTGATTTGTCTGCGTCATCCGACAAATATGGCGCAGCATCAAAACTATCTGGGAACTCGTAACGGTCGTTAACTTTCATCATAGCATCTCTCTCGATATCGTATTCAAATCGCTTAAGCTGTAAATGAAGAACTTCAGGAAAAGATTCGAATATCACGCCTTTCTTCGCATCTTGTAGTTTGTAGTTTTCGCCCGCAAAGTATTGGTTGTCGCCATCCATTGTCTCGACCTGAATATAGTCCCTGAAGCTCGCCTCAATGTCCTTGTTGCCGCTAACATTCAATTGAACGTCCCAAAAATCTTCCACTCGGCGAGATTCATAGTCAACATTAATGCAAGAGATATATGTTCGCACTTTCCCACAAAACAATTTAGGAAGCACGTTCTCAGCCTCAGTCCCTTTCATCTTTATTTCCATGCGCTCCATCAGTTTCCTAGAAAGCTCTTGGACGTCTTGCTGTTCAAAAATCTGCTTCGTATCCCAGCCGAAAGACTTGGTGAGTTCGTTGGTACTCACGGCTGCGGAGGATGACTGCAGCTGATAGAAAAGACGCTGCAAAGTATACGCGCTGTTTGTAGTTGTGTCCTCGTCTTGTGTTGGAATTTGGTATACGGCCTAACGTGTGTTAATACATCTTCCCAATGGAGACAGCCTCCAACAAATACACACCTTACGAAAGGCATTGGTAAAATATAGGGACTGAATGAGCGAGTTCAGATAACATGTCGCTCCTTGATTTTTCAACCCGACATAACCAGTTTCCTTCTTGGAATCATATTTAAGGAAATTGTGCCATAAAACGCCTGTTTCGTCCTCAACTACTCTTACGTATGCCGTCATGTTTGCCTCTCCACCCTCAACCAACATCCTTGGAGGATTGGAGCCGGGCCATGTCAGGTTAAAAAGCTTGCGGCAGTCATGGAATCGTGTAAAGCCCCAATCACCTTCATCCTGGGTAAATCGATGATGTGCGGTATGATAAGTGTAGATAGTTGGATCATTTTTGTTCCACAAAACGAGGGCGAACTGTACACAGCATACCCAGTCCTCTGGAGGCTTTTCATTTTGAAACCCGTGCTCCAGGTAGAAAGACACATTATCGACATTATTCCCATACGGAAACATCAAAACACGCCTAACCTGGTCAGCACTCATCGCGCATATGCATTATGGATTCCAAATGGTTACCATGGGTACCCTCCGGCCTCAAAGATGGGACCATGTTCTCTTTTCTGCAGTTCGTTCCAATTTGTAATCTCCCAAGTATGGTGAACCGTTTCTAATATCCGGGGCTGTTGATCCAACGGTGGCAGTACCAGCTCTTCTATAGCTTCATCTGTTGAATACATGTCAGCTCAGTGTCCCGAACCCCCCGTGGTTGGTTGATCGTACAGTCATCGGCAGGCGTTGGCCTTGATTCATCCGGATCTATGATGGCGATATCGTCCTTTTCATTTTCAGATTGTTCGACATACTCGTCAGGATCAACAATCATATTCTCGGGTGATTGTATGTCTGCATCGAAGGACTGCTTGCATGAAATGAAATCAGTATGAGAATCAGATACCATGGTGGCGCAGACAGCTTCTTGCTAGATCATGGAAATATTGGATATTGAAATCATGGGAGGGGTGGAAGTGGGGAATGCTTCAGAATCTTTGCTTACTGGATCCATGGTCGCGGTCGACAAAAAGTACAACCAGCTTCCAGAATTTCCCAAGGAGTTTTTCCTTTTCTCTCAAACGTAAAAGAACAAGAGGAATGAAAATACGAAGGAGTGAAGCAAGAAGGAATAAGATAGAGAAGGGTGAGTTGTGATATTTGAAGCAGAGTAGTAGAATGGGAAGAAGCGATTTTAATATCCTGCAAGTTTGTACACTTTTTGGAACCGGCTTCGATGCTTAATCGTGGGTAAGGTAGGGGGGTAGGGGGGGGTTGGGGGGGAGGTAGAGAGATTTTGCTTGTATGGTATGTAGGTAGGCAGGTATGTAGGTATGTAGGTATGTAGGTATGTAGGTATGTAGGTAGACAAGTAGATACCTAGTATGTATGTGCATGTACCGATGCAGCAACTCAGGAAAAGAGAATTGATTCTTTCTTGCCTTGCAGCTTTTTCGAAAGTAGATGAATAGCTGGAGGGACCAGTAGTTATTGATTAGGTAGGTAGTTTTAGTCAGTCCTTCTATCCATCCAGCGAATTGCAAGCTTGATGAGAAGGTAGCAAGCCAAGCAAGTTGGTACGCCAGTAGTGAGTGAGTGGCTTGAGAGTCGTCGCTTCCAGGTTTGTATCCACAATGAAAATGTGGCGGTAACTACAGATGAGTAGATGATAAGGGTAAGTGAGGCTTGGATCAATGGAGTGTGTGCGTGTAAAGTTTGTGTAGGTATATGAAAGAAAGATTGAATCTTTTGATCCTGTTGATCATCATGTTTTGATTACTAATAAGCATTAAAACAACACTTGAAAGAATAATGACTACACCTGGGCACTACCTAGTAGGTCGTACGTATATGGATGGATATCTATAGTATGATTCAAGTATGAAGGGACTCATGGAATGTCGATAACGATAATCCTCAGGTAGGTAGGTAGGTAGGTAGGTAGGTATTAGATGTTTGGATCAAAGATTCATCAAATGATTCACCACATATAAAGATAACAATAATCTTGAAAGTAGTAGGTAGGTAGAGAGGTAGAGAGGGAGGTAGGTAGGTAGCATTGGTAGGTATTTAGTATTAGGTAGGTGTTAGATATTTATATCAAAAATCTATTGAATGATTTACTCTACTCAAAGATAAGGAGGTAGGTAATAATAAGTAGATAGGCAGGTAGTAGATATTATTCTACTGCTTTGCATGTTAGATATGAACCTATATACCTATGTACTGACCTATCTACCTACCTATGTAAATCAATATACATCCCTTATACGATTATCAATATCATAAACTTTAACATCCGGCTCTATCAATATATCAATATATCAAGTAGGTAGGTAAGCTTACAATAATCATTCGACAATGACATCCAACCAAATATATATAATATATATATATCCGGATAACCACCACAGACCTTTGTCTGACTCAAACTACAGGATAGGCAATAATTGTATAAGTATTTCTTCGACTATTCTATGGTATAAGGCGAAGCTTCTAAACCTCGAAAAGCAAACATAAAATCAATGGATATATGAACGCCCTAAAATTACATTGAAGGATCTCTCTTCAAACGATAAACCTCCCCTGATATTACATTCCCATTAAAAAAACCCGAGATACTGTGACCGTTTCACCCTTCTACTCGGCCTTCGAAGTCTCGCCTGCAGAATATTTGACTGTGAGACCACTCTTTAAGTCTTCACCCTTTCCCCCATACTCCTTGGGCAGTTTCTCGGAAATAGCTGGAATTTCACCACCAAGGTTGGAGCCGTAGCTGAGCGGGTGGAATTTCTTGATTGTGTCGGCACTCAAGAAGACCTTCATAGCTGTGAATACCCACCCCATTAACACAGGAACATTAACAAAGAACTTTTCCTTCAATAGCTCAGGATAAGCCATGCTGAAAATCTGAATTGTCTCTTTGGATGCGGCACGGATGCTAGGATCCATTCTCAGAAAACTGACATTGAGGTAGTCATGAACTTGGATCATACGATATGGATCAGGGCCATTCTCGGGGATCTTTTCTGTTGCTGAAGCAAGATCCAACTCTTTGATGGACAGTTCCATGAGAGCTGCTCTCCATTTGAGAAACCTATGCCATAAGATTAGTACTATATCAATACCACATATCATAGGCTACCCACTCAGGAACATCACTAAAAGTCTTCTTGACATCCTTCACTGCCCCATAGATATTCCATGTGACGACTTCTTTGCGGCCTTCGCTAGTAGTATAAGACGTTACGTATCCCAGATTACCAAACTTGACCTTGTCAAACTCTGTATCTTCTAATAGCTTTTGCGGTTGCATAGTCTTTCGCCATTTCAAAGCTTCGACCAATTGAGTCTTAGCTTTGAAGACATCCTTAGCATTCGCTCTTAAGAATTTCTCAAGCACTATACTTGTTTGGACGTGAGTTTCGGATGGATCAAGTACAATTCCCCACATCTCGTTATGTCCAGCTGCCTCGAAGATTACCGGCAATTCTGAAAACAATCTGGACAATGGAGAGCCATCATGTATTTTGGTGCCTTTATCGAATGAAAACGGAGTGCTGAGGGGTTGAAGGAGCTTTCTCCACATCATTTGCGTCTGTAGATACTAGTTTGGCGGCTGCTTCCGCATCGGCTTCCTCTACGGATTCTAGTTTGACAGCTGCTTCTTGGATTGTTTCACTAGTGGGCTCCGCAGTAACTGTCTCAGTAGTAGATAGCTCATCAGTAATTGTAGACTTTGGTTGTTCAATCGCGATATGTAAAGTTGGCTCTACTGTAGGCTTTGGGTCTTCGACTGTTACTGGTATTGATTCTATTGCGGTTGTCTTTGAATCTTCGACTGCTACAAGTGCTGGTGTTGACTCCGTATTTGTAGGGTTTGGTTCAATAGTCTCCTCTGGAACATTGACCTTTGGAACATTTGTATCGCCTTCTGAACTCATTATGTATTGGAATCGGTAATGAATTAAATTGTATGTATTGTATGGTTGATCAAAAGATCAAAAGATCAAAATGCATACCAGGTACATACCACTCACTAATAAGGTGAGTACCGGTGGTCGTAACTCGGAAGTATTTCAGTAAATTTCTATTTGCATAACTTCCGACCTGCCGACGCTAATCGATAAGCCAACCATCCACTGCTTTGTGTGGCTTTCAAAATTCATCCAGTTACCTAATTATTACCTAATCACCTGGCATATCAGGCTGAGGGCATTGGGCAAGGCTGAGCTTCAAAGGATAAAAATAACATGGAACCTTGCCCAATTATTAAACAGCTATATACTTACTTCTTGGTCCACCACCCAACCTCTTCATTAATTTCTTTTTTTCCCTTCAATTCAAGTTGTCCAGCAAATGATGACGCTTGATCTGGGATCCGTTTGCCATATGCACCGTTTTCTTTCTAGAACTAATCAAATCCTTGTTTGTAGAGGTCTCTGATGTACTGTGTGTATGAAATGTACACACGATAATGAGGTGGCTGGGAAAATATACAAAACTCCTGCAGCCTCATATCCACACGAGTAGCTGCATGAAAGGGTATAATTCCATACATAGTCACTTCCGCTAAAGGCTACATACATACTTGGGATTTATCGATATATCTGTCGGATCTTTTGACAACCTTCTGAACTGAAAGCAGGTGTCCTTCAGCAAGAACCTGGAGCTCTCCTCAATTATCAGTTCCAGCCTCCAAAGGAAGATCACTGATCTAGGCCATTGTACGACAATTAGTTGCCTTGCCCTTCTGCAACTCGCCTTTTATCTCGCATTTAATTTTAGAGATGTTTCCCAAACTTTTTCTCACCGCTGCAACAGCATTATTGTCAGCTAAATTCACCTTTGCTCAAACTTACAGTTCTTGTAATCCGTTATTCACAAGTAAATACCTTCGTTCCCTTCCTTGATCAAAACCTTACTGACCTCATACCAGCCAGCTGTCCTGCGGATACTGCTTTGGGGAAATCTATCAGTGTTGACTTCACCTCCGGATCCGTCAATTCCTTCAGTGCCTCCGGTGATATTTCATACGACTCCAATGGCGCTTCATTCACGGTCTCCAAATCAGGCGATGCGCCTACCCTTTCTAGTATCTTTTATATCATGTTTGGAAAGGTGCAGCTCACCATGAAGGCAGCTCCTGGGGCGGGTATCGTTAGCACGCTAGTTCTACAGTCTGATGACTTGGATGAGATTGATATGGAATGGCTTGGGGCGGATGATACCGAAGTGCAAACCAACTATTTCGGCAAAGGCAAGGTCACAGATTACAATCGTGGAGCTTTCAACCCTGCTGCAAATAATCAAGGCGAATTCATTACATATACCATCGAATGGACTTCAGAGCAAGTCGTTTGGTCAGTCGGCTCCACCGTAGTCAGGGTTCTTACACCAGCTACCGCCGATACGGATCAATATCCACAATCCCCAATGCAAGTCAAGTTTGGGGCATGGTCTGGAGGGGATTCATCGAATGCCCCAGGAACAATTTCCTGGGCCCGTGGTCCGACTGATTACTCCAAAGGTCCTTTCACTATGGTCGTCAAGTCGATTCATGTTAGTGATTATTCCACTGGTACCCAATACAAATATGGAGACGAATCTGGGGACTGGACATCAATCGAAGCTGTCGGTGGGTCAGTAAATGGCAATGTGCCATCATCAGCATCAGTAGTTCAAACAGCCGGTGCTGCAGCTGTAACGTCTAGCTCCCCAACGATTCCTGCTGGAATCAATAATGGTAATTCGGCCACGCAAACCGGATGGCCTTGGGTTGCCGGAACCCAAACCATATCTCAAGTGACGTGGAGTACCGGGCCAAGCATTCCTTCTGGTTGGGAGATATCCTCCGAGGGAAAGATTGTCCCTGTAAGTGCTTCACCTATAAGTACGTGTCTATCTCCTCCCTTTTTTCAAGGCTCCCCATAATACTGACTCCAAGTACCTAGACATCAGCAGGATCAACCCCGTCCTCTTTTGTGGGCCTTTTGCCTTCTTCGTTCTCGCTGCCATCCGGAGATGGCCTTGAAACTATCACGGGTTGGGACTCAAGAGGTTTTGCTGTAACTAGTACAGTTTTTTTAGGATGCAGTACGGTG
The DNA here is from genome assembly GCA_003260565.1 of Monilinia fructigena. Taxonomy (NCBI): domain Eukaryota; kingdom Fungi; phylum Ascomycota; class Leotiomycetes; order Helotiales; family Sclerotiniaceae; genus Monilinia; species Monilinia fructigena. Next base: position 988,413 of record QKRW01000007.1, on the reverse strand, counting down.
AAAACCTATGATCAGCAAGGATTCCTGGTAACGGGGATAGCGGCTTGTACGACTGGGACTGGCCTAGGAGACCTCGGTACGAATACTGCAGGTGCTATTGGCGGAAAAGTCAGGAGTACAAATGAGGCTGCAAATGATCACGAGACTTTACCTACGGTATTGGGTATCGTGATGGTAGTCATTGGTGGTTTATTGGTTTAATAAACTCAATATGCTATATGCTATATGATTCTGGAAGGGTTTGGTTTGGGAATGAAAATGGAGTATGACGGGACATGACGACAAATGCATAGGATCAAATATTGGAATTTAAGGGAAGGAATCTCTTAGGGAAAGATTCCTCAAAGGAAGGGATGGTTGTTTAAATTTGAAGGGGAACAATCTAATGATGGATGCTGGATGATGAATATGAGTCCTTGACATTTAATGATAATGATGGTTGAATGATAAAAATATCGGTCTTTACCTCTGAGATTCTATTGTGTTCCATTTGTCGGTTGTTTTATATGTCCATGTACTGTAATGTATTCTGGTAATTCTGGTAACCTAGGATGAAGTGAAGTGAATTATGATACCTTAATAAACAAAAGTAAAAATAGAAAGGAATAAGATGAGGCTATTCTCAGGGGACATTCAGGATAGGTTATTCATTACATTTCCTAAGAAAGGAGTTCAATACAAATAGGCAACCTGTTGAGGACATGAAAAAGGGTTAGACGAGGATAGAATGGTCCAGTAATTGAGGGTAACGGGGAGTGGTTTTGGAGATATTTTTTTGCTCCATGTCGTGAAATGGGGGTTCATCCAAATTCAAGGGATCTAGCGAGAACGAATAGGGGGATAGATCATAAAGGTAGATGGTCTGATCCTCTTGAGCACTGAGGGGAAACAAATGGTTCTAAAGAGAGAATATGGGAATTATATGAGAATAATCGTTTTGTTGTTGCACATCTTCAAGGTTGTTCAGTTGACTGGCAGATGAGTAGGAGGTATGGAGATAGATGGTTGTTAGTCTAAAATGAGAAGAGGGGGGGATTTTTCCTTGTTTTTAGGTCGTCAAAAAAATGGTTGGGTAAAGGTGGTAGGATGGGAAGGGGGTATAAGCGAGAAATGAATGAAGGGAAATTAGTTGAGGGATATGGTAATGATAGGGATGAAAGCTATAAAGATGGTGAAGGTGTGAAAGGGAGAGGTCAAAGATGTGACTGGGGATGTGGGAGGAACATGTCATATTCAACTATACATTTATCATTCTTGCTGGGTTATTCCTTGAGGACTCTCTGGTATGTTTGGTAAATTAGTATTCTTATACCTGAAAAGGGTGTAGGGTGACCTTGGGAAAGGATAAGAATGAAACAAACAAATAAGTGGCTGTTCAAAAATTCATATTCAAGTAATATAGCTAATTGATGAGTAGTTAATGCGTATCCTCAATGTAGGTCCAACACTTGGCATGGAAGAGAGCATTGAGTTTGAGATTGAGTTTACTTCAAACTCACTTGACATTTCCACCAAATGTAGTTATTGCAGCTTTGGCATCCTTACTTTAGCAGGTATGCAGCAGTCTAGTTGAGCGATCTTTTGATTGAATGGATGCGGGGAATCAACAGCGATATTGATAGGTGAAAGCGCAACTGCCGACGCACCAGCAACTTGTGAAGTTTTAGACGTGGCACCAAGCATATGATAAATTATCAGACTATGGATCTAATGTAGTCTTATCCATAGTTTCAATACGTGACATCTATCATTTGGTAGGCATGTCTGCGCTAAAAGGAAAATAATGTGAATTAGTCTGAGTTTTCATATTGACCAGACGGTTCATAATTACTTCTCAGCACATTTTATGTACATACATATAAGCACATAAAAAATATCGGAAACACTGGTACGAAACCTAGCCTCGGATTCTTGGTATTGCTATCTTCAAAACCATCAGAAACCCCTTACTTTAAGAAATATCAACTGACCAAGACATCACATGTGGCTTTCAGTAGCAATGACTTGAAGTGTATCCTCTTGGATAGCTACAATATTTGACAAAATAATAACTCATTACTTTCTTTCCAAGTGCTTTTCAGTTCAACGGTAAAGCTTACTCATACATGCCTCTTTCCGGATCCTTCCTTCTTTTCTTGTTACCTCCACAATTTATGAGCGGAATGGGCATTTTCAGTCCTGCAGTGTAGATAATGAATTTGTCGAACAATAGAACAGTGCAATTTAAAGAAAGAGAAACTTCATACAAAGATGTTCAAACCTTTACTCTTATTAATCTTAAGCCTCCCCGCATCCGGGAGTATATTCTTTCATGATTTCACCGATCGAGGGCTAACAAGTCAAAGGCAGACAAAGAGCACTAAGCTCATATCTTTGTCAATATACCATGGCTCAAGAAGAATTGTCTGATACTCAAGTTTACACAAGTCTCGCATTAGGTCTCATCTCATTCCCCGAAAGATTCTGTATTTCCAACATCAAGATGCCTCCTCCACCACACCCAGCAACTAAAAAGGAAACGCATGGAGCGGGCGCAGCTACAATGGAATAGCCACCAAAGAATAAGAAAAGTGAGACTTAAATTTCTGACCGAGAAAACCAAGGGACCAGAAGGCTACGATGTAATCAAGCAGATGGGAGATAACGCTACGGGGGGAGCAAAACTGGAAAGGGAGCTACTTTCGATGAGCAGGCGAGACACCAGAAAAACATATTGATACAGCAATAAATTCAGATCGCTGGTTTGCCGGAAAGAACATGCTTGGTGAAGATTCTCCGAGTGATGCTATAGGACTTTTGGGATTGTTAGCTACTGCAAATGTTGACAGTGACTTCATGGAGAGTTATTTCAAGGATGCTAACCAGAATAGCGCATGGCTTCTTAGAAATCAGTTTGAAGGCCACCCGGCGGATTATCCTCCATGGACTACCCAAAAAGACGATATTTCATCGAAGCTCCGACACTTCCATACAATGGTGGATGCACTCGCGAAAGATCCAGACTCGCCACCACTCTGGAGAAATCTCAATGCGATGTTTCGCCTCAATGGCTACTTGACTGAGATTCTGAGATTTTATTGACGAAAGAAATGCTTACTTGGGAGGGCAAGTTGCGTTACCAGATGGTTCAAACATTCAAGAAGCGCCATTAAAAGCATCCTGGGCACTACATAGGGCATGGATAAGATTGCTCCACTACAGATCGTTGAGTTTTCGGATCGAAGGCTCGTGGCATAGAACAGCTTGAAGAGATACTTGTTATTGCCAGAGCACAGCTAGAGGAGGAGCTTCGTCTAGTCCCTGTCAGTACCAGACAAATTGTTCAAGGACTTCTCCAATTTGAAAACTACTTTGGGGAGTTTGACCTTATTCTTGGAAGCACTGGCAACTAAATTTGGCCAGTACTCTGTTCCAAATCCTGGCGCTAAATGGCCCTATAAAGTATCGGATTTTGATATAGATGCAGATCGTGTAGATGCGTTATGGAGTCAGGTATGTATCATAGTTACTACTGTATCCAACCGCAGTTAACAGTGCTAAATGAAAATCAAATAGATTACCCAACATCAAAGACCCGATCCGCTTGGGCAAGCTATTAATCCACTCGGGCCTATGCTCTTGTGGTCACAACTGCTTGATCGTGCTGCCGAATTTGAAGATAAGAACAGCAGATATTATGTCGAAGACCATCTCTTCGAGAATCATATTATTGCTGAGGATGAGAATTGGGAGACATTACACCAGATAATTCCACAGTATTACATTCCCGATATTATAAAAGATTGTGATTCTGATGCTATAAAACAGAGTATGTGAGGGCTCTAGCGAGAAAGGTATCGCAGGTCAACATAAACAGGCGTAACTTTCTGGTGCTACGAGACTGGTCTAAAAAGCGACCTTGTAAGACAAACCACAGGCTCTCATAGTTCGTATTTCAATTTCAAGTGCTGATCTTGATAGGAAACAACTTTATTGGGTATTCGATACCGTTAAACAGACTCTTGGCGTGAACGTATTGAAGATTTTTACAACACTATTGAGGGACTCAAGGCTGCTCCGCCAAACAAAGCCGATGAAGAAGAAGGTGCTGGATTAGAGTTCAAAACCAGGGTACAAGCTGACCCAGAATCTGAATCGAACTTATTTGCGAACGTTTTCCCTATCCACCCAGTCCCCAGTCACGACCCAGAAAAGTACGTTGGCCCTTGCTTTGGTAACTGTGTATATTGCCTTGAAGATTACAAGCCTGGAGAGCTGTGGTTACGATTTTTCTGCGACCATTTTGTGCATTATGATTGTGGTCGCGATGCGGTAAGTTGCATTTCTATCTGTTTTTATTTTCCAGAAGAGCGGACATACACTAACATCGTGACTTCTTAGTGGGATAACCCCGGGAACCCCGATTTCAGATGCCCTCTTTGTCGACATGTTACAGTCATGGCAGCTTCACCAAGTTGCAGGTATTGTTCCGGAAGCCATTGACCTCTGGGATAATAACGACCTTGTGGATGCAGCTGAATCCGCTGCTCACCCTATTGTTCTAATGGAAGGTACCCCGTGGGATAATGGGGAGGGCTTTAGAGAGCTCTACTGGTCAAGCGAGGCCCAGAATTTGAGTAACAGTGAAAATGTAAGCCTCAGACTTGAAATCTTTGGATGTGAATGTCAGCTAATCAAAGTCACGATAGTGGGATCCTGAAATTCCCAGGAGTCTCCATGATGAGATGGCACAAATGAGGGATGCAAGAAGAAAGCGTGTTATACAGGCAAGAAAGGAACGCATGGAGAGAGATAAAGACTATGCCTCATCAGAAGAATAGTCAGGTCCTATCCTTAAGCTATACCTAAATCGTGGCACTAGGCTTGATTATAAGGAGTGTGCAGCTTCTAAATAATCGTTTGGTTGGACTGCCTTATTCAAATCAGTTCAATTTCCGGCCGTGCATGGAGTGTCTGGACCACTGTGATGTTTCTTTTATTTTGAGAATTTAATTGCCTTCCACTCATTCTTTTTCTCTCGCTACAGGTATAGCAAACTTCTTTATATAAAGTAACATCACAAATATCTAACTATCAATTGCTTCTGATATTATACTGACTTACGTGAGTATGCTCGTATTCCGGTCTAAATAAGATGTACGATTTTCCCCTTCAAGATGAACTTCCTAATTTCAGCAGAACGAATCTCTGACAAAGGAGACATAACCTGTTTCTACCAATCAGACTTTTCGTCAATTCTTATTCCCAGCAAATTTACTCACTTCCAGTTCGTCCTATCTCAAATAAGCACAATTCAAATAATCTCCTCTCAGAATTAACCAGTCTCCAGCTGTAACTCCATGAAAAAGACTCCACTTCAAGATCCTCCAGCCAAATCAAAAGCCTTTACCCCAGAACTCTCCCACCCATCCTCCTTCTTTCCTCTGATAAACTCCCTGTACTTCGGCGCCCCAGGCCTCACCACATTATCCGCCACCACCGCCGCCCCCATTTTAAGCGCCGCCAACGCCTCTACGACTTTAAAATTCTCTTCATACAAACCTCCACATGATCTAGGAACAAAAAGTCTACGTTTGTGATTTTATCGCCTTCAAACAATTTTCTAATCGAGTAGAGGCTACACCTTCAATGACTTCGATGATATTTTCCAATCCCGCCAATTGAGTGATTTGACGTGCGATAGCTGCGCATACAGGATCGAGCCCAAGGAATAAAGTTTTGAGCCCCTTGCCATCTATTCTGAATCAATAAAATGATCTTAAAACCGACTCCCACAAAATCAAAATAAATCAAACAAACCTCCATGAGCCTTCAACATCGCATCCGCAGAAAGCACAGAACTATACCCCAGATAACCTCCCAACTCTATCAAAGCCTTTGGTTTCTCCTGCACGATTAGATCTCTCAGAATATCAGCCTTTCTAGGTCAAACACTAATGAGGAAGTTTTCTGTGCAGGGAGGATTTTGTCCATGGTGGAGAGGATGTCAATTGGATTTGCGAGGTTACGCGTGAGTACTTAGGCGAGGAGTTGAGTTTCACGACCATCGTGAGACTGAGGGCGGGAGTATTAGTGAGGAGCTATAGATTGACCAGAGGAAGGCAAGGGGGAAGAAAGGGAAAGAAAGGACACTACTTCGACGCCGGACTCTGTAGCTTTGCCGAGGGTAGGCCAATATTTGACAAATTCTGCATCTTCTTCCATTTTCTGTGTAACTATTTGAGAGTGAATTGGATACGATGGTTATTCTCAATTGTAGGAATCGTGCTATATGGCTTGAAACGTTGTGATAAGAGATGAAAAGAAAACCAAAAAAACCTATCGAGATAATAAGAGAGAATAAAAGAAGATTAATACAAAAGGAGCAAAGCAAAACTATTTATACCAACCCTGAGCTAATCTAACTTACTCTCTTTGACTAACTGCTACATTATCTCACATATTCACATCCCGAACACTATCTCCTACTGGCTAGAGTCGCTCACACTCTCCTCTCACAAATTATCATTTCCTAAAACCGCAACTATGATACGCTATTAAGAATCTAGTGCTGATATTTTGACGTAATTTGATAGCCACACAAGAAAAGGATATCAGATTCGTCTCCGGCGTTTTGAAAATGCACTGAGTGATTGCGTGACAGAATACCTAGATATGAGTTTCAAAACAAAGATAATCAAAGATGCTATGAAATCATAAGACATGAAAAAATGAACAAATGGTAATTACAGTGATAAGAGTATCACAACAATAGGAATGATCGAGATTACAAAATAGAACAAGCAAAAGTGTTCCCGAGAAATCATCGAGGAAGATATCGGTAAGAAAAGGGGTTCGCTTGCGCTGGAGTGGACCGCGAAAATTTTCCCTTTTCATTCATCTTTTCAAACATTGTTTCAAGGTAACAAGTGAAAACCCATGGAAGCATTGATAATTGAGATCCTGGGGAAACACATATCGCGATTTTGGATATTCATAATTTAATTTTGAATGATGGAGGTGATTGATTCAATCATAATTAAAATGGTTGAGGTGGCTTGTTTCACGTACCATCTCCCGATTCGATTAGAAAGCATCTAACTAATAATGGCAGGTGGCTTGAATGTGTGGAAAGTAAAGTGAGATCAATGTGCGCCTCGGAGGTATTGAGAAGATGACTCAAATATTTCATACAGTAATTTCGTCCATATACAACTGTTGAGATAGTTACAGGCAGATTTAACTATGTGTCGCCTTTATATTTTTCCTTTCTAATCTACTGTAAATTCAGTATACTACAAGCCATCCAAGACAATGCTCAACTGACTCCATAATAGTGTTTCATCAATTGCCTGTAGGTCCTCGTTTCATCAGGGTCTCCCACAACTTAGGTTCAGTGAATCTCTCCAATCCCGTAACATCATTACCACGCGCAACATCGCTTGCTACAATTTTGGCAGCCTTGATGCAATCGTTTACACCAACCCCAGTGTATGAATTTCCAGCTACAGCCAGTCTTCCTTTGTATGCGCTCAACAACTCAAAATGCGCTTGCCTTAGTCTCTGTTCATGACCTACAGTATATTGAGGAATGCAATCCTTTTGTAAAGATGCATGTACAACTTCTGGTTCTTGATCGATCTTCAAGTGTCGTTTGAGGACCGATTTTGCCATCGAAACACCCTCTTCTTCATCGGGGTATGTTTCAAAAGTGTCCCACCAATGCCCACCTAACATGACGGTTACTTTAGTACCTGGAACAGTATCCTGACCAACTGTTGCATCTGAATCAAATACTACGCCAAGGGCAAATTCTGGATTCTGTTCAAAGGGAATGGATCGTGGGATTAAGTATCCGAAGCCACGCTCGGGGAGAAGATCTTCATCGCGGTAGTAGAGATTGACCACCATGACTGTCACTGCCTCCGTTTCTGCAAGTGAAGGGAGTAAGGTATCATCGAAATCAGCCAAAGAAGGAGTTATGGTGGAGAGAGAGCGTCCTGACAAGGTAGAAATAGCGTAAGAGTGGGTGGTAGACGATCCATCGGTTTTAACCTAGGGAATTTAGCCACCATTAAAACACGAGAGTGGAAAACATAAATACCTTAATACTTTCACTTTGAACGTCATACTCAATATTTCCAACATGCTCGCCCAGCTTGATTTCGACATTAGGATTGTCCGCAAAGAAGATTCTAATGCTTCAGAAAGTGTAGCAATTCCCCTGCGGAATGTATAAACACTTGTATCCTTCACAATTGCCCTCTCATTGTCAGTGAAGAGGTTTTTCTCTCTAGTTTCCATCTCTGCATCTTCAGCTGTCGCATTTTGGAATTTTCCTATTTGCGACATTGCTGCCATAATACTTCCATATGCGCCCTCCATCCCCCACTGGACGGGGATTATACTCTTCGCACTCAGTTTATAGATATCTCCGGCATAGATCCATGAAATACGGCTGACACTAAATTGTCCGGAATATTCGGCCCCCCTGTTCTTCTGGCTAAAAATGAGCCCACGGACTCATCTTCTAGGTCTAGTGGTCTGCGTGGTCTACTATATTCAAATATCATCTTGTAAAACCCTTTGAAAACCGGCTCCGTCAACATTTTCCATGCGATTGCGTAAACCCCTTGGCTAGGCTCAGGCATGCATACCAAGCGATCTGGATAATATTATAAAACGATTGAGGGCAGCAGCGGACATCTTGTTGGTTTTGATCACTTGGTCAGTCAGGCCTAGATCCCTAATCTGTCGACTCAAAGTTAGGAGGATTTAAAACAGTTACTCAGGAAACAAGCCTACCAGGTTTAAGGGTAACATATCCTGCGGGTGTGTTCGGTCTCAAGGTTCTTGGTCCTTGTTCAAACACAACTTCACCATCTCCCACGTCTACATACTTCGTCCGTAGCCAGCCTCCTAACCTATTCACTTGCCTCATATAATGTAACTTTTTAAGTGAGGGCCATCTGGGTGAGATAGTACGTTGTTGCGAGACCAGTGATTCCACCGCCAAGGACTGCGACGCCGGGTTCCTGCGATTCTTCTGTACTATTAATTTTCGATTGAGCCTCCGCAGAAGTTTCAGTCGGGATGTTTGAGGAGACATGACTACTGTAGTATTTGCAAAGAGGATGTGATCGTTTCGCGAGTGCGTAATTGTGGTCGCGTTCGGGAGCTATATGCCTCTGGTATACAATTCGAGTGGGGTCCGCCGACATAGACGTACTGCTTGATATTGAGGGGTATTATAGAATCTTCCAAGAGGAGCCAACAAAGAATACTCAGGCAGACGCATCCTCATTATCTTTCATTTGTTGATGCTGTGAAATAACAACATGAGATCGTTTCCGAAGTTCGAATGGATTGAAGTGCTGCTTCGCTTACAATGGCGCTGTATGCTTAAGCTAAAGCTATAAAAAGCTTATTATCTACTGCCCCTCCCCCGCAACACGATCTGCTTCGGTATCAGCCCAGATAGACCAAGTACCGGCAATGCTTCATAGATAGTAAATATATACTTCATGCTATAAATATCTTGATCTTGTTCGAGTTTTTTTGCGTCAACAATGACTCCTTTTACTCAAAAAAACCTCTTCCCCCTACGTAGGAAAGCTATGCGAGCTTGTTCCTACAAAAATTGAAGCTCTCTGGCAAGCTCCGAGAGAAGTCGATGATAGTAAAGTCAAACGTTTCACATCACAAATAAGGCAGTAAGTCAATGCACAAAAGTTTTTCTGTTTGGCTAAAAACCCAGAGTCTCTTTGCTCTGGGCTGCCGGGGAATAAATAATCCATTCTACCTAGATGCTTCAACTGTGACCAGCTTTGTTCATTATTGATAGCGCCCAACCAAGATATATCCGAGAATCCACACACGATCCTCTTATCCATAAAACGCCCAGTGTATAATCTCCCTCCCACGCCTTAGTGCATGTTGTACAAATTTTTCAACCAACATTCGCCTACCAGAATCCGTAGAAATCTGTAATCCATCTAGTCGATAAGATCCGAATCACCATTTGCTCCTGCTCCTGTATCCTTTGATACTCCTCCAGGTATAATCAATTCCTCACCTCCTCTTTCATCCACGAACTTTCTCTCGCTGACATGCTCCTTCCGCGCCATCTGCTACCCATACCTTATCATCAAACTTTCCTCTTTTTTGACCCTCTTCATGCTTGAATGCACATGCAGGATTCAAGCAAGGATTGAACCTACACATGGTCTTGACGTGCGTGAAAATTTACAGTCTTGGCGTTGTGCAATCAGCACCATTTCGCATAATGGCATTGTGGATGTCGAAACGGGCAGTTAGTATTTTTTGCAGTTCGGAAGAATATGCAGTCTTGTGTAGTTTTGATGTGCGATCTTTTGGGCTGGTGATGGATGTCGCCCTACGCATTTTCGATTCTTGCAAGCTGCGCCAAAGGTACAAATGTCTCCAACATCGATGGCCGTTTCCTGGGGGGGCAGCTGGAGATTGGTGTGCGAATTTGCAATCCTTGTTCGTGCAAGACAAATTGAACCTGCACGTAGTGTCTGGAGATAGACTGTCAATCTTCTCACTAGGAGACATTTCAACATCCATCGAGTTGTCATTTTGAGATTGTGTTTTTCTGCTCGTGACGTTTTTGAAATCCATTGTTTGAGGCTCGATTAGGATGCTGCATTCGTTCATGTAAAGGTCTGCCTTGTCCCGGAAACCCTGAGTTCATACCATTAACACCACGTGACATCATCTGTTGTTGCTGCGGAGTAAAACATTGTTGCCATCATTCTCGATTGCTGCTCGAGCATAGCATATAGTTCGAGTTGTTGTTGTGGAGACATGCCCATGATATTTTGCGCTGCACCATGTTGCATCGGCGTACCCCCCATGCCGCCGTGTACACGCCCGTTTGCATGCGAGCAGCACCTCGAATGTTCACAGATCCTTCTTGGTCCTGTGGGGGGCCTCGCGCATGTGTATTTATTCGTTCGTTTTCCCGACTGAGGTCGAACTCGGTGGAGAGCGGCATCATGCGTGCGGTCCATTGCCTTGGTTAGATGATTCAGCATACGCTTATCCCGCGGGCGACTAATACTACCACTGCCAGTTCGCATTGATTTAGGACCCGTTGGTCTGTGATATGTTAGTTTTCTGGTCTTGAGAAAATATTTCTGATTTTAGGAATGATCAAGAAATGTATCACATACACATTAATATCGCCCATCTCTGAAGCATGATTCATATCTGCATCCTGCGATACACTTGAATCTCCAAACTGGGCTTGTCCAGTCTCTGCGCCAGTATCTGAAAATCCTCCACCAACTTGTGAATTTAATGATCCAACCTGGTCAAACAGCCACTTCGAGAAATCCCTTGCTCCTGGATCATCATCTCCGAGGTTTAGAAGGTCGCCAGATAACTCTGCAGCAATTTGTTCTTGAGTCTTCCCGTTTGCCAACATAAGGATGATATATTCAGAGAGTGCAGAGTCATCGGCGCCACCAGTGCTCCATCCTACTTCTACAAGCTTCGGTTGAATTGAAGCGTTAAGCGCATGTGCCAGAGGCGAATCTAAGACAACTTCGACCGACATCTTTGAATTTTGTTGTTCTCTTTGTTTATTAAAGGTGAGGCTTTCAAGTACTTGAGCTGCTGTAGCTCTCGACTGAAATGAGGACAATGAACTGCAAAAATCCTGTAAACAGTCGCAAGGATTAGTGAGTTAAACTTTTTTGATGGCTATCCGATTGTTTGCGTCTGGCCGTCGTGTATGGTATGTGTATGATAGAAGATGGTAGGTGTTTGATGGAATAAAGATCTTGAAAAGACAAGAAGCTTGCCATCACAGTATTTGCCTGAGGATGGCATAAAATCCAGCCGCATATGGTTAGTCATGCCTGGAGCTATACCGTACACGTGCTTTAAGAGCTGAGTAGATTCTGGAACAGTATCCACGTGATTGGCAATAATTCCTGTGATTATATTATCACTCAACAGCCACATCATGCGCCACATTCAACGCCACATTTAAGCTTCCCAAGGTATGTTGAAAGGATCCATTCCTTCATTATTTTTCAGATCAGATGTCAGTCATACAATCCAAGATTGTAACAACTCACCAAATCATACAACGTAATCCATACAATAAATTCCTTTGTGTCGTTATTTGAGTTATGGGATTGCGTGTACTACTCTTATTACTCTCTTATTACTATATCTCAATAATCTTGCAAGTACTTGATTCTTTTGAAAGCGGGGAAACTGCTACTCACATTTTGATCAACCACTCCGTACATGCATTACCAGGACCTCAACCATCAGTAGATGATCCAAGCCACCAAGCCACCAAGATAAAGAATGAAACAAAGGATTACAGCCTCTCGAGCAACAACGCACGTATACCAAGACATATAATATCCGATTATTACATTGTTTCAATACCGGGGAGCCCTTTCTTCCCTCGCCTTTCTTTCCCTCGCCTCTGTTACCTCCTCCACCCCCCCGCAGACCTTGCTTCCTCTGGGTTGGTGTTTATCAGATGAGATAAATTACAACTACATGTCGAGAATCTAGATCGGATGGGTTTACTATATGCCTCAGAATTGAAGATGAAATCCCAAACTGTTCTGGTCAATTAAAGACTGACTTTAAATCGGCTAGGTAGGTATTAAAGCATCGCTTATGCTCCCTATGTACCTGCACAGTTACTACCGTACCACCGTTACCACCGTTACCACTACTACATTACTACTAGTATAATAAGATCAATGGAGAACCATGAAAGCTACACTCTTGACACATGTTCTATCTGACATCATTGGTCTGTACCGGCAGTACGACCTGACTGACTGCAGCCCTTTTAGTGTCTTTTTAATATAATCCATATAAGTGAGTTTGAATCTTTTTCGTGTTGTGATCGCTTTACTTATATTACCGTATAGTACAGTACAGTATTAATATTACAGTATTACAGTATTACAGTATTACCAGTACTTAAATAAACTTTTTGGTTATGATTGTGTCTACATGGATTTGTTGTTAAACGAAGTTGGCCTTATTACTTTATGGAAGGGAAACGAAAACCCCCCCAAAAGTTTGAAACAGTTGCGAGTATTATGTAGGTATGTCTAGGAAAGAAATCTCACAGCCTTCCACTGCTGACATGTTATTTCGTATCTTCCCATGAATCCATCATCAAACCCATGCATGCTATTACACATCTGTACGGAGGATACCATTTTTAACTATCGGTGACCGGTGGTTCCATGAGCCTCTATCTGATGACCGGCGCTAACACTACTTTTACTGTACGTTGAAAGGTTCTGACTCCTGATCCTCCTCATTCCTGGAGAATGAATGAACCAGGGTTTTAAACCCTTACTTTTACAGTACGAGTAGATGATTATTGCGTAATATGAGGATTTATTTCTCCGTATAACTTGCCCTACCGAGAATCGATGTGTACCCAGTAGTTAGTAGGAGTAGTTCGTAGAGTTTGGACTGCATAATTTACAGGTTCTGAGTTCCGATTCGAGTTCTAAGTTTTAAGTTCCAATTCCGAATTCTGATGGAGAGGTAAAATGAATCCTCCTCGTGTACATCACAATTTTAAAGGGCGTACAGTACCAAACCAACCAATATTTCATACATTCATACAACTGTACTTGATAATCTTCTATTGAGTCTAGACTGCATCTATTCCCTTTACAGATGTCGATGATATAGTGTAAGTAGGTAATGTATCAATTCTACATAGTTCTATAATTCGATAGTTATGTATTATATACCAACTAGTCATACTAGTTATGCCACAAAACTACATCACGTCACACTTCTTCCTATCTCCCTCGCTCCCTCTCTCTCTCTCTCTCGCATTTTGAACCGTTCTAATCGTAACGTTACGAGAGCTAAAAGGAGTTAGCTGAATTGAATTGGTGGTTTCGCATTGGCTTCTCCTCATCTCCCTCCGCTCTTCATTTCCTCATCTCCTCATCTCCTCCCTCCCCTCGCCTCACCTCACCTCACCTCACCTCATCCAAACACCAAAAATGTCTATTCATTTCGTTACTACATTTGGATAAAATACTATAGGAATATCAGATTTTGTTACTTGCATAATGAACTGACTTATCGTCAAATTAAGCTCCACAAAAACTCAATTTGATATTCCCAAGTCTATTCTCAGTTCGGCGCAGTTTAATCCCTGTATAACTCCTGAATCCTTGTGAATTTACTACAAACCAATATTGAAAGCAGTCGTTTATTTCTTAGCCACCCAACTACACAACAATTAGTGATTAGCGTAAAGGGATATTCATAAACTCGTTCGAAATCATATAGTTGACTGTTTCCCTTGATTTTGATTTTGTTTTCGTTTTCCCTTTATTACTTCATTGCATCCAATCTTTCGCATCTCATGATGTGGTCATCTACTCTTCTAATACCTGCTTTGATCTCCTCAGCCTTGGCTATATGGCCTAAACCTGTTTCCTACACAAATGGCACCGATGTTTTGTGGTTGGAAAAGAGTGTAAAAGTTATTTATGATGGAGGTCTTGTACGATCCAATCCCCCCAATTTTCAATTTTGATATGATTACTGAGACAGTGTTTTCTGTACAGTCTACAGGATACTCTGATGCATTCAGCTGCAAACACCACAAACAGCAAGACTATTGTCACCGATGCCGTAGCTAGAGCCTTGAATAAGATTTTCGATCAGGGTTTAACACCATGGAAATTCTATCCACGTAACACCTTGCCCAAGATCGAGCCATCGGCTACCTTAAGCAAGAACTACGTCACCGAGCTTTCGCATCACTCAGACCGGACATGACAATTCCTCGACATTCAAACCTTTGGACGGCCAGGTGGATGAGTCGTAATAACCTTACCATCACTACTGATGGAAAGGCCACTATCAGCGCCCCTACATCTATCGGTATTCTTCATGCACTGACACTTTCACCCAACTGTTCTACACACATTCCGTTAATGAAACCGGTGTCTACACGCAATTGCCCCTGTGACAATCTACGACGCACCAAAGTTTGCACACCGTGGATTAAACATGGATATCTCCAGAAGTTGGTATCCTGTCGAGGATATCAAGAGAAACGATGTTGGCCTCACTACACAAATTAATATTATTCATTTGCATATCACTGACGCTCAGTCCTGGCCTTGGAAATTCCAGCATTCCCTGAATTGACCGAGGCGGGTGCTTACCTGAACGGATTGACCTATAGCCAGCGAACCTTAAGGATATTCAGAATATGGTACAGTCTCGGTATGGAGGTTATCCTAGAGATTGACATGCCAGGGCACACAAGCTCCATAGCGTACTCTCATCCCGAGCTCATAACAGCATTCAACGCCCAGCCCTGGACAAGTACTGCGCTGAACCTCCTTGTGGACATTCAGACTCAACGATTCCGCCGTTTCCTGAATTCTTGGAGACAATTGTTTTGATGATCTTCTTCCTAGAATCTCCCCATATTCATCATACTTTCACACTGGTGGAGAGAAGTCAATGTTAATGCTTATTTGTTGGACCCTTCCGTTCAGTCAAACGATACTAAGGTTCTTACACCCTTGGTCCAAGCTTTCGTGACAGAAACCACAAACAACTTCGAGATGCTGGAATTACACCAATGGTTTGGGAGAGATGATTACACAAGGGGCCTTGAGCTCGGATCTGATGTTTCTTGTCAATCATGGCTCAGTGATGCATCTGTCGCTCAGATTTGCCGCTGCTGGACACAAAGCTATTGCTGGCAACTACAACTTCTGGGTACGTCCAATTTTCTGTCAGTCAATCGATCAACTTATGTGCTACAAATTTCTAGTATCTCGATGCGGTAAGGACAATGGCTGAACTTTAAACCGAATCCTCCCAACTCTACTATCCTTACAAGATTACTGCCGCTACCAAAGTTGGCGCTTAATCTACTCATACGATTCCTCTCTCTGGAGTACCAGCAAACTCCACTCATTTGGTTGTTGGTGGAGAATTCCACATCTGGTCCGAGCAACTGATGCAACAACATTGAGATATGGTATGGCCACGAGGAGCTGCCGCAGCCGAAGTTTTGTTGGTCAGAGCCAGGATCCAGTAACTGGACAGAACAGAAGTCAAATTGACGCAGCAACAGATTGCCAGAATTTCAATGAGCACTTGAGATTGATGGGTATCAGATCAGGACCAGTACCAAATGATTCATTGCACTCAACTCGGTGCAGCTGATGCTCATTGTAATGATGGTAAAGGGACAAATTACGTCAGGATAAAGTTGGGGCGTTGGATACAAATGCAACTTTTATATCCATTTACTGCTACTTCTTTACATCTACTTTGCAATGTACATATATTGTGACAGAGATCACTCCATAAGCTTTCTTACAACAACCTTGGAAACTTCTACTGCCTTTTATTGCATGCTTTGGTATACGAAACCTCGCTACTTTAACCATGTGCACAGACTCGAGTATTTCCCATCCCGAGTTAGATTCTTCAAAGCTTCCTGAAGCAAGTCATCAGGTTGGCATATTCCGGGTCAAAGTTCCCCTACAGCAAATCATAATTGATTGACTGATTGGTTAATATCAATAGTTACGCTCTTGGTTCCTGTCATCCATCTCACTAGTCATCGGTCCTCGGAACTTATCCTACCCCGGATTAGCTCTTATGCCCTTTTGATCAGCATGTGAACCCTCGGTCAATTTAAAAGAGACATGCATACATTATATAATTATGACACCATACCTAATTACGCCATGATCGCCGTGACGAAATGGACGTGTCCAAGTGCTCCGTACAGAGGAATTCTCACGCCATCACTTCCAATACCGGTAGGAGGAAGATGATGAGGGTTTCGATGATACAGAAAATCATGCCGGTCTTAGGTACAACAATTGATACGAAACGATGATTTACCCCACCTTTTTTATCGGCGTGCCGGCTTAAACAATTCATCCGAGGTCCATTAACCTATTGATCATTCTTCCCGTGACAAAGTGCCTACTCAACGTACATAATAATATATAGACACAAAGACTACTAGGTACAATCTAAAACATCCGAGAAATATGATATATAAGTATATCAACAACTTCTGTTTCCGATCACCTATAGGTCTCTTTCTTGTCAACTCCGGATAACCTCTTTCGCCATTCCCTTTCATGAACAAATAATAAACACGGAAACGCATTGATATTCAACTTGATATTGCTGTTTCGATATTGATATCGGCAAGGCAATCATGTTGGAAAACTCATCGATAACATCTCTGTAGCGGCATTGCCGTTTTTTTACTTGATTAAAAGTCACTCAATTGGGTTCAGAAAGACTCAAAATTAGATCATTGGGTGGTCATACAAGAAGAGTGAAAACATGGTCCCATCGGTACATACTAATACACCAGCTTGATGTCGCGGGGAAGCTGCTAATGAATAATCTAAGATATCGATCTATCGCCCGCTCAGTTTACCTTGGTTTACAGGATAGAAACCTCGAAGCAGGGATTCTTTTCTTCAGAAGTAATAAGGATATTCGATTACAGTAGAAGCCTATCCAGGGGCAAGTACACTGTTTACTGCAGATCGGAGAATATTAAGCTACTTGCGAACAGTCACAGATTACGGGAAAAGGGAACCGTTTCATGAGATTGGAAGGATTTCCTTGGTGATAGTAATCTTCACGACTGCTTGACCAATGGCACGATTCACGTCAATATACGTCCAATTCATAAAGGATCGAGTTAGTGATTTGATACTTTCGAGAACACGTACGCTTTTAATCAAGAAGATTAAAGCAGAAGGTAAAGAAATGGATGGTTCTCAGGGTCAAGAGATTATGTTAGTGATTGTTTTTCAGATATACTCTGGATGCTGCCACGGACTTTCTATTAGGAGCAGCGTGGAAAGTTTAGAGGAACCAGGAGATTCGCAAATGTTTCGGGGAGGTCCAAAGGGTGCAAAGTATTATTGCCAGAGCTGGGTACGACTCTTATATATTTTCTACAACCCGATCTAATATGTAACTAGTCCTTTGAACGGATTAGTTCCAAGGAATCATCTACAAAGGTCTGAAGATATCAATGAATCGTTACCCCTTCATTGAAGATACGCTTCGACTTTCTCCCGAGGAATTAGCGACCAACGAAAACAAGGAAGGCCTATACGTTTTACATGCACTAGCATCCTATACTCGTGATAGAAATTGCTTCGAGACCAACTCGTAGCAGTCTTGCTTGCCGGCGGATACAACAGCTTCCACTCTTTCATGGACATTCTATGAACTAGCTCGTCATCCTGAAGCCTTTAAGAAATTGCGCGAAGAAATATCTTGAAGGTTGGTCTAGAGAAAGCCCAACGTACCACATCTAAAAGATATGAAATACCTTAGTGAGTTCTTAATTTGTCTCCACATTACTTACTAACAGGTGCAGAATGTCAGCATGAACACTTCGTCTGTATCCGTCGTCCCATTTAACGTCGCCTTGCTCTGAGATACCACCACTTCACTGGCGGTGTCCTGACGGCCTCTCCCCGATAGGAATTCTGAAGATACCCCAATTGTTACTCTCACATTATTGCAACGCCGCGAAGATCTCACCCAACGTCTGGCCTAATCCCGAGTCAACGTGGCACCCAGCCTGGCAAACATTCCTTTTCAATGGCGGTCCCGCATCTGTATGGTCAGCATTTGCTTTAACAGAAATGGGTTATACAATTGTAAGTCCTCCAGAATTTGAGGGCTAGAGGGACTTATGCATGAGATTGATGGAGGTTAATCCGAGGTTGAAGGCAGATTTGTGTTACAGCCTGGACAGGGTGTGCACGTGGGTTTTTGAACGAGAATAATGGGAGTGAAAAGGCTGAAGTTTAGGATGGTCAATCGTGATAGTTATTGCCATAGCCATTACATACTGCGTTGAAGTGCTTTCCTGGTTGTTTGGTGAATCTTTAATATGGTATGCATTTAAATTGATGATTAAAGTATAGGCTACAATTGATATCTCACTTTTACCTCACCTCACCATTCATTCCATGATTTAGTAGCAATCCAACTTCAAACAATCATTTAGCTTTTTGCTTACATGAACGCGTGGATATCGAAGGGTTCTTCTGTTTCATTACCTACCTTCGTTGGATAACGGGCAAGTGTCCCAACTTTCCTACAGTCCTCCCACGTAAAGATGGTTTCAACCATCCCACTCTCTCATCCCTCATATCTCGTCCTGGCAGCAGTCCGGGAACACAGTACTTCCGTTTGATTAAATCGAACGATAGTGCAGAATTACGGGCCTACGAATCGTGATTTGAGTGATTGTGCGGAATAATTGGGGGCTTGATTAGGAATTTTGGATATTGGCGTTGGGGTTTCGTATATTTTTGGCATTTCGGATAGGGCGATTGTGATTCGGGGATTGGAATGTGAATTTGATAAGGTCTAGAGATTGTGTGTGCCGGTGGTGGTTGATTCTGGTGTTGATGGTCGAAGGTGAAGTACCTAGTAGTTTGGTGTATTGGGATTTTTGGGTGACGTGCTGTGAAATGAGCAGGATGGTATGAGAGGAAGTATTCTTAGTTTGAGTTGGACGGCGAGGTCTCTCTACGGCAATGCTTGCGATAATTCAATAATTATTATTGTCGATTTTTGGGTATTCAATCATCGGTGGCAGGAAGTACCGTTATTTTTATTCTTCGCTCGTTTCATGAAGTTATGATATGAGTACTATTCTGGCTAGGTTCTTCTAGGGTCAAAATGAGATTACTTGTCGGAGCGTGAATGGAGAATTTATTCTTTTGATGAAATGGGTTACTGGCTTTTTTTGATGGGGTGCGTGCTTGTTTGCTGGGTTTTATACGGAGGAAAGATAGGAAGAGAGTGTATGCTCGGCGAGGAGTTGAGATATAAGGAATGATTGGATAGAGGGTGGAACGTAAGAGAATGAGAAGTAGTGAAATGATGAGAGTATCAAGTGATGCTACTTATTACACTGAGGCCACTATGAAATTCACTCTTCATGAGTTATTCTGGCTTCCTAGTAAGATTGTTAGAGGGGGTATATAAGAGGGGACGTGAGAATATCTCTCTATACAGGTACCGAACGAACGAGATAGGCTGGAAGGGGTGTTATTTTTATGACATACTCGGTGCTCTCTCCCTCTTTACCTGCATCTCTAGTAGCTTAGAGGATGTGCTATTGTGGTCTGGAAATAGTATGGATATTTTTGCAATAAAGAATCATCGCTGATGTTAGTTAAGGGCTTTTATCCTCGGCATAATGTCGTTTATTTTTATTTTTTTTCACATTCTCGATAGCTACAATATGCTGATTCTATATATATCAATCAACCATTCTTTTGAAGCTGGAAACTTATATGAGAAACATTGAGATGTATTCTTTCTCAAGAAGATTTTACACCAGGCATAGCCCAAGATATATTCCTAGGATGGTTGATGCGCCATTGAAGATAGGAGCAAATGAGATCAGCATTGTTTTTATATCTTACGGTTGCTATTTTCTGAGGTATATTTACTCTCTTCTCCATATTTGTGTGTTAGGAGTTGATGTTACCTATTAGTTGCATTTACGTCTTCCAGTTTCTCTTAGATGTAGTATAAAAGCTATAATAGCTGGCCATCTTCGAATCTTCAAACAGTATTCAACAGGTATTGAATCCAATGATCCTAGAAAAATCGACTTCTAGTCACCTCTGATTCAATTCAAGATGGCTTAAAAGTATGGTGACGAAGTAATTTCTCTAATAATAATGAATATAGGGATGATTATCATTTTTGCCGCTCTGTTTTGTATCATTTTCTTTTTTTATCACTGTACTTGAATAACCCAGTATAAAATATATGTACTGTCCGATTCCCAATCTCTATTCTCAATCTCTATCTACTCTCTTTCCCTTCCTTCCTTCCTCCCCCCCGAAAATCTCAACCAACCAACAACAACACCGAATCATCGGTGGTGAAGGGGAGGAGGGAAACATACCCACCAAAACTGATTAAATCATATCAGGAACTTTCACACGGCTATAGAACGTGAAGGAGATATACGACGAATAAAATATACGAAGTATATATAACACTTTATCGAACTATTGATTGCTTAAACATACTCCATACATATCAATATCGTACCCGTAGTAAATAATAGCTACATTACCACCTCACTATATGACAGCCGCTTATTCAATAAACGTCAGTAATTACTTCAAATCATTCCCTACATCAATAATCAAGCTTATTATTTACCGAAAAGTATTAGAATGAAACGAAACATTGGGACAATCACGAAACAGAATGAGATGATTCTGGGGGAAAGTATCTTCTACAAGTTGATAACTACCTCAAATCCTTATAATGACTATATATAAGCAACAGGTTATTTATATAACCTTAACAAAAGGAAAATATATCACATATCACATCTTACATAAAGTCAGCAGACCCAACCCTTCGGATCCGAACATCTCAAGTTATCCAAAGGAATTTATGAGAAGGAAACATGAAGTTTTGAGAGACGAGATATATGCTAGATACACGTCAGATATGTATCCATCCATAAGTAGATTAAAAGTTGCCTAGTAGATGAATTTTCTGAACTCTAACCTAATTTCTACCCCTTTGAGTATATCAAACCCTAAATAATTATAGACTATGCTAGACCGAACGATACCAGCGAACATCCGCCTCCGTAGTCTCATCTAATGCAAATTCGCATAATCAGACTGGGAATATCATGGATATTACCATTCTAAATGCACGACCTAAAACCCACAACTCAAATGTAACCACATAACCTTCAACTATTGCCATCTTTAAGATTTGACTCGTTTAATTATATTCTAGATTTCGGGGTAATTGTCTCTATCTGTATGGTATGGTATAGTTTGGTGTATGGCTATGGTATTTTGTCACGGTGGTCACGGCAGTAATTTGTCACGGTGATTTCTGTTTCCAGGGAGTTTTATCTTTGTGTGGGATATATATATATATTTTTGATAGATTTTATGCTTGATACTACCATTAGTATCTTAGATAATAGCCAATTTAGTTGAACTTCTGGCGGGCCGAATGGAAAGGTGTAGAGTAGATGAATAGATATTATGATATTTTAGAACGCTGATATAATTCTAAGCCATTGTAACAATAGAGGTTAGGGTATTTTGAAAGAGGGAGAAGATGAAAAATTGCCTGACGATATTCAGATACATATCATATCCCATTTCTCTACTTCTTTTGCCTGGAATCGTTTATATCTAGTCATATTACAATGGACTCAAGTCTATATACATGCACGAGCACACCCGAACACATGGATAAATATGACCAGACAAAAATCAAACAAGTGAAAACTTCTGTATACATGGATACATACATATATCGCAATATACACCAAACCAAATCATTAAGCTAAAATGAAGAAAAATTCCCGCCTCTACATCTCAGAATGATAGACCGAAAATGCATGTCCCATCCATTCTTCATTTTGATCATCAAAATGAAATATAATCCAAGACACAAGCACTTATACTAATAAACCTCCAGACATACTACATGAGCTTAAGATCACCGATCCGTTCGCCACCGGCAATAAATATTTATGCTTGATGCTGTGTAGAAACCAAACCCAGCCCCCCAACTCCTCATCCCCACATCCCAATATTCGGTGATTGGACCAGAACACTCCAAACTATTCAGAAAAAGGAACACTGCATCAAATCCATGCAGTATATACGCAGACTACGCATGATGATAGAAGCCGCACATCTCCCATATAGAATCCACCACTTGCAAGATTCCGAATATAAGTAATATGAGTACACAAGCACCAGTAACGTCTAGCACAACCCACCACTCGACGCCGCACATTCTGTACCCAAGCACCAATTCACTTCAATCCTGCTAAGCTCAGACCCATTACCCGAAACCGAGGCCTCAATGATCAAGCCCTGCCTGTAAAAACGCGTAGCCACAACATATGATCACGCAGAGACGTGGGGCATCAAATTCCGCACGATGGGATCCAAGGTCCCAACCATACCTCAACTAATGTTTCTATCCGTCTTGGTATGATCCGACTAAAGATTTCCCATAGAAAAGATATGATAGACTCGGTCGAATACTGCATGCAGGTAGCGGAAACCCGAAAATTGAAATGCTCCGATATATCTAGAGTTTCGGGACCAGGGGCGAGATCGGGTTTGTAGATTTAGGGTTTGTGGTTCTTTGCTGAGTGGTTGAGGTTTTCGTGTAACTGTTGCATTTTAAATGTGTGTTTTGGATAGATTAGAGGACCGAGTTCTGAAAATTCGAGTGCGACTGAGCATTGAAGAGGTACTTTGTATAATCTTCGATGCAAGCGCTAGAATCTTACCCTGTAGAGAAGAAAAGTAGGAATTTGATTAACCACCCTTGCACAAATCGTATCTGCCCTACCGTAAAGATCTCCCGATAACCTCTTCAAAACAAAAATCGAGCGTGGTATAAGCATCAAGCTTCGACCGATCCCCGAATCATAAACACATACACCCTTACACCAATTTTCTCGCTAATGCCTCAATGTCATAATTTTAACGGAACTTTATGTCTAGTCTCCGGCTCACATACATAACAAGTACATATCCAAAGATCCGTTCGGACTAGATGACATGCATAAAATAACTAGATGTAGAATCATTGATCCCCAGACTCACAATACGCTCCCGATGTTCAAATAGCAGGGGCCACACCACAATCAAAATCAACTACAATCACACCATATCACACCAATCCATCCAATTTATTGGAAAGATGGCTAAAGCGTGTTTGTAGTCATACACCCAGCCCATACATAACGTACATAGAATCCACAGCATGAGCCCCCCTCACCACTTCCGTATTCTCGGAAGAAGCTGATCCTGAAGCCGGTATTGTAATTTCTATATGGTGCTATGTGATGGGTGGTGTGATACGGGAATTTAAACTTGCAGACGAGTTTCTTGGCCGTGGGAACTTGGAGTCGAGACGCGGGTGTGCAAGGCACGGGGAAAGGGTGGAGGTTTGAAAGTTATGGATGATATACCGCTACTGTATTGACGGGAATATATATCTTGGAGAGGGCGGCATTTAGGTTGTTTATCGATTTTTTCTATCTTTTTGATTTGATGAAAATAGATTGGCCCTAGACAAATTTCATGAATCAAGTCAAAAACTTTCTCTTTAGGATAATTTCTAGGTAAAAAAATTGAATGAGCTAACTCGATATCATGTCTATGATAGTGCCATCGGCTCGGGAAGATACAGAACGGCCGACGTGACGCAAGTTGTCTCTAGAACATGATAGCCCAAAACTGCTATACTAGAAAAGGTGTATCCAAGCATAATACCAAGTACCGAATTACAAGAATGTTACAATAAGCGCTAGAGAATTAGCTAGTATGTAGTAGCTGGATAGGCAAGACAAGATATACAAAATACCAACATCGCTAGCATGGAAGTAATATGACTTGGTGTAACTTTGACAGATGAAAATAATAAAGTACAATGATTACCGGCTAAAACCATTATCAATTGCGCAGTATTGCCAATCTACAATATTCTCGGAAATGTAATCTGAGGCTTCCGGTGCATTTCATGATTACTGAACCGACTTTAGAAAAGGCCGTGATTAAACTCACAATATGGTTGGTCGGCCTCAGTTCTGGTAAAAGAGAGCAGCTGAGCTCATATCATATATGTCTAAGATACATTCAGCCGTGTGTTCTTGCGAAACCATGCTTCTCAGATTTCCAGGCCCGCACATTATAGAATGCAAGCGACATGCGCACTTTCCAGCAAGATTCAGAGAAAAAGACGTCACATAGAGCGTTCCTAGAACATTTCCGTGCGCAAAATTGTTTTAGAAACTTTGTTCGGTGTATCGATGCATCCGTTCGAGGCAAAGAAAACAGGTACTAGAAAGTTTTTAGGTAAATTAATATGGTGATTATTGAAATGATGGTTATTGTGTGGAGATCCGCCATCATTGTACCACGGACTTGGAGGCAGGTACCCTTAAATGATGAGATGAAAATTGGGGTAGATAAGTGAGAATGCAGTGATCCCGTGAGCTGGTAGTACGTATTGAGAATCTTAACTTCAATATCCTCATGAACATGGGGGAAGTAGCGTCCATCAACTTAGTTGGTCTCATCGTGCAAGCTCGACTTCTTTTCAGCATTTTTGACTTAACGAAAATGGCAAGTTGTTGTTGAGCATAGAAACCATACTGCGTTCGCATATTGATATAGAAGCTTTGCGAAGTGTACCTACTGTTTGAGAGACCTCGCACTTTGTAGACTGTGGAAGTGAGTACAGACATCGAAGTACTAGATGCAATCGCATTTTACCCATCCACTTAGATTGGGTCAAGTTACTCAACTTAAAGTTGTATAGAAGTACAAGAATGATCAATGATACTAATAGGGATCCAAGCTATCGGTAGCCAACGAACATACGTGAATAGTATGTACTGATCTCCACGAAGTGAATACTTGTCCCATGATACAAGCTTATCCGTAACGCAATCCTCGTTGTAAAGTAGAAAGTTCAAAGAAATTATTGAGCTTCAAGGTTGGGATAAATGTCCGTAAGATAGCTAGATGCATCCAATTCAAACAATCAAATCTGGGTGATTGATTTAAAGATTCTGCATGTGAACAGTACATGTACGTCGTGCATGCCGCGGAGATGTTGAGTGTAACACATATCCATGGAATTTATTTAACGGTTCAACAAGCATGGCAATCTAGACTTTGAAAAGGTAGACTGGTAATATAAGACGAATGAATTGAATGATATGGTTGGTAGTAATAAAACAAAAAAAGTGAAGGAGATGAGAGAAGAGAGAGGGGAGAGGAAGGAGAGGAAGGAGATGGAGGGGAGAGAGAAGATGGAGGAGATGGAGGAGATGGAGGAGATGGAGGAAATAGAAGAAGTAGAAGAAGTAGAAGAAATAATTAATTAATATAATAAATACTAATTAATTAATATAATAAATACTAACTAACTAATATAATCAATATTAATTAATCAATAGAATAAATAATATTAATCTCTAAATCTGGTAAATATATGACTTCTATTTAATATTCGTGTTTTATATGAAAACCTTAATTTTTAAATTATATTAAATACCTAGGTAATTTAAATAATTTTTCTAATATTTATATAAGTCACAATTTCATAGAACTATTAATTTATTTATAAATTTATGTTTATTAAATTGATAATTATATAGTTTTGTTTATTATATTAATCTACGTTATATTAAACTTGTAAATTAATCAAGTAGATAAAGGATAAGCCCTGAATGGCGCCATCAATCATTCATTAACCATCCTCTCCAGCCTGTCAACTCAACCCTCATTCACACAATCACACCTTCACACATTTGCATTTACGCTTACATTTACGTTTACATTCACATTCACATTCGCTGAAAACGGACGTTAATAAAATCAATCAATCAAACGTTCACATTCACACCCTCACACCCCTCACATCATTCATTGGACAATATCCTCTCCACCCTCCCAAACCTACCTAGTAAGTACTAGTGCTAAGCTTGCCACCCTCCAATGCATGCCAACACGTTATTCCAAGCGAAGCGCGAGCCCGGATCTAGATTTCCCACGTTCAAACATCGTGGACCAACAGCCCAACTAACACTTTTCGACGCTACCCATGCAACCCTAAGACGACGTGGAAGGAATCAACAAGGAGAGTGCGAAGATTTTCACGGCTAAAGATGGGATGATTCGATGGTCGTGCTGATCGGTCGGAGTGGATGTTGGGGCGGGTGTACTGTAAGGCTGCTTGCTTTACGGTTGTCTACCTGACTATCTACCTTACTCACGCTGATCCGATATCCGAATCGTGGTTTTCTTCTTGTCTGCCCGTCTGTCTGTATTTTGATTGCTGCATGTTCATCACGGTTTTCCTTGTCATCACTCATTACCCTACACCATCACCCATCCATCCACCTTCTTCACAGAAGGGATTGCCGGGCCCCGAGCCGATGGTCATGAATTCATGAGTAAGGTAAGGTCAGAGTGAGAAATTCAAGGATGGGATTGGAGTGAATACGTGCGTGCATGTGGATTCAACCGGATTGGGCTCGCAGCGTCGTAGACCAGGATTGGGTAAGCTCCCTCCCTGTGCATGTATGTTCTCTCGATATGCCCTAGGTATCCTGGGTGAGCAGCGTCTATTCGGTTTGATCATCTTTTAGATGGTAGGCGTCGACAAGCGCCAGGTGGCACTCTGTATGGCAAATTGTATCATCGATCAGCACTTTTTTCGGCGATTTGCAAACTTCAATGAGACCGATGTACTTTTAAGCCGGAATAGATGGGTGATTAAAGTTCGGGTGGGCAGATCAGATCGAAACTTTCAATGTTCGAATGTTATACTGCCGATATATATATATATATATATACACATCTAGAAGAATAGTTTATTGTATGAGAAAATCTATTTCTTCCAATAAATCAATCGTTCGTTCCTCTTAGGCACCTGGCATATATGATATGAACTTTTCCAAGAAAATCACGACTCGAAAACCGTCCAATGGCTAAACTATAGTCCGGACTATGTGATATGCAGCATAGAGTAAGAAAGGCTGTGCGTTATTTTCAAGGGAAGGAAAGTGTCATTGGCGTGAGATCTCACCTCACTCCGCACGGAAACCCTGGAGAAATAAACATCCCTTGTAACTGGTACCTAAGTTACTCCGGCCGCCAGATGGGTAAGAGTAAGCATCTAATTCAGTATCGATAAGTTAGTCAGTCCATTTTGTATCTCACCTTGGCATCATCGATAGCGTAATGGGTGAATCCACCGCACTACCCTGTATCGTCATGGACAATTTGACATGAAGCTTTTTATGGGATGGCTACACAGAGTAGTATGGGCTAGCAAAATTGAAGCGGCGGAGTGATCAATCTGACAGAAAACCGACAGGCAAGACCAGTTAAGTCAAGGAAGGTAGTACGAGTGGCCCCCAAGCTTTGAGAGAAGGTGGTGAAAGCCCTGTTTTTCCACCACCATGCCGAGCATGTGCATCAACAGGGGCCGTCCAGGCCAATGCCTACCTATCGTGTTCTTGTACTAGGATACTCGGGGAACATGGTTTAGGGGAGTAGGTAAGCTTGGAGAGACTCCCGGTAAGACTTTAATCTCGGCGCTGCTTTTGTTCAAGAACGGCTGTAATGGTTTGAGATCTGGTTGGAAAGCGGTACATTAGTAAATTGTAGGGATGTGAGAATGCACCACGCGACAGGATTCTGCTCTGAATACTTGGAGGCTGGTGATTGTGCTAAATCGGGTTTGTAACGCCAGTTCCGTTTCTCGTTCTGTAAGAAGTTCGAATGCGATTTCTTAGTCCGGAAGTGATTTGGTGTAATGAGAGAAGTTCGATGATAGTCGAGTGAATGGAGATGGTATGTGCAAGTACTAGTTACGAGGAATTAGCGTCATGAGGCGTATAGATGATGATTTATCTTTCCTATATTCATCCGTATGATACTTTTTCTGTTAGTCCTACCCTTATTTCCTCTTAATCGCACTTTGCATGCAACTTGTACTTATCTACTTATTATCTACTTGTGCAAGTACTTCGTAAGTTGTTTTAACAACATTGTGTTGGAAGAAGTTGTGTGTCAGCTACTGCTGCCTGGGTACCGTGCGATTATGGTGACTCATATGCGATGTACTGTTGTACAGTACGTTACATATCTTTATGGCATACTTAGTGGGAAGTGCAGTAATAGTAGAGTAGTTAGACAGAGGGGTATGAGCAAGGTTGAGACGTAGGACAACGGTAGAGAACGGTGTAGAGAAGTGACAGTGCTATCGAGGTCAGGAGCATTATGGTAGGAGACAAGATGACAGGTAACAAGTAGACAAGGTAGACAAAGTTAGCAAGGTAAGCAAGGTAGAGCAAGGGCCGTAGTAGCAAGATATGAAGGGGTAGTACAGGCCCGCTAATGGAGTTAGGAGCTAGTATACATTGCAAGCCAAGATGGGCGAGTTGAGTTTGAGCCTTAGACTGATCTGAGCGTTTAAACTGCGCGAGGATACGTTATCGAGACAGATGATGCTGTTTTATAGATCCCAAAAGACGTTAGTTAGAAGATGGGTTCTTTAGAGTAGTCTGTTATTTGTAATTTCTACGGGCACGGGTGCGAGTAAATTGGATTGTTCAAAGTTTGAATAAGCATTACGATGGAACAGGAACAAGGATCGTTGTACGGATTGATAGCACTTTGGACTATCAAGCTTCTTTCATTGCCAGCCTGTTAGCTTAGTATCAATGGGTATGGAATTCTAGTTTTTTTTGGTATATAATCTTGTTGGTTGTAGATTACATTTCGCTTCAGGTGTGAGAATTCTTCTCTGTACTGGTTTTGTACGGGTTTGTATCAGCAGCGGCAATTAACCGCTTGAGAGATAAACTTTGTTTGAAGTTACGTCTTATCATGTGTGTATTATCTTAGCCATAGGTACAAGCTTATGCAATACTAAATGGTATTTCCCAATGTATTCATTAATGAAGTTGTGAGATCAAGTATTGAAAAATACTAGACAATCGACCGTGGTGATGTTCATCTATCAAAATGATACGAATATTATGATTGCGCACGCATGCGAGTGAGACTTCTACAATGACTTTATCAGATTTGGTTAGTTTCATGTTTCGATACTAGATAACTGATACCATATCTATATAAAGGTGATATATATTGTGTGTAAGAAACTAACAAGCTCAATCGGCCTATGGTATCTCTTATTTGCAAGGGAATACCAAGTATATTTCAATAAAGAAGCCATGATGATCAAAAGTAACCAGCCCCATTTAGTCAGCCTCAAAGAATGCCGCATACTGATGCTATCCTCAAGCCACTTCCAAATCCTATCTCTCGCCATACAATAATCATGCCACCTCCGTAAGACCATGCAAGCGTGCTCTTTCCCAAACTCGAATATGATTCGATCCGCAATACTCTTGATTGTTCTAGTATTAGTTGCCATATAATTGATAAAAAATAGGCATAGCATCCCGAGGGATACTTCAGGAAGAAAGAAATCAATAACAATAGCGAATAGCCAATAAAATAGTGGGAATTATCAAGCTTTAATCCAAGTAGCAAGGTTATCGAAATAGGTTTGATGGCATGATTTTTTTTCTTGAGTTCTCCCTCCATTGGGCGAGTGTTTCCTTCTTGATTATGACTATTAACTACCAATCACTTTCATTTATGCTGAAGACTTTTTGCCTGGGGATTTGGATGGTTATCTAGTATGGCTGTGTGGGTTGGGTGCCTACTTGATTGGGAGTATGTGCGTTGTGGTTATGCGAGCACGGGGCAGCTATCAGTATCTATTAGGCTTTGTTGAATAGGTTTTGGTGAAGGTTGAAGGATACGCTGTGGTTATAAATAAGTGAATTATACGAGATACGGATTGTTGTTATTCTTGTTACGTTCTAGGAAGCTATATGTGGACGTTGATAGTGGAGTATAAGGAGTACTTGAGTCTAGATTGTATAGGAAGATATTGAGAAGTAAGTAAATATCGAAGTGTACTATTAGAGAAGTAGTAGGAAGTATAGGAATGTGTAGGACAAATGATAGGAAGGTTTTATATGAGGATAGATAGTGTATAAGTACCTATAGGAATACAGGTCCTTATTCAGTATAATTTATTTTCTGTAGTTGGTTGTATACTCTATATAGTCTATTATGGTGATTGATACTCCTCTTGACATGTGCTAGCCTGCGACATCGATATCATATTTTGCGGTGGAGCTTGGGGAAACAGGTCAACGCAATTGTAATCGTTTGTTTACATGTGAGAGAGGGATACCTGTGATTAATATAGACCGAGCTGGAAGGATAGGCCATGGTAGCAAGTAAAGCTGATAAGGGGAGGTGACTTTGATTACGTACGCCTCATTTGACCCTGATTAATTGGCATATTTCGATATATTCATCATATACTTCAGAATCTAGGCCTTCCTCTCTCTTCTCCTTTTCTACCCGGTTTTCTTTGCGAGTTGACGACATATAAACGAATCATGAACTCAAAAATATAGAAAAAGGATCGGAATCCTACGTAATACATACAGAATCCCATTAATTTCCCTTTCATTTCCTTTTTTTCATAATATTCTTTTTATTTTTGGTGATATCTCCTGTCTCTCGCCTTAGATTAGAGATATCATACTTCTCTCAATCGGTTTAGTGGGGTGTATAGGAAGCTGATCTTCCTATATAAGCTTACGTCTTAGAGAGAGATGCTTGTTACAAATATGAAATAATAATCAAACAGCGATAATACATGATGTGCGACCCTTGCATCACGACTCTCGGGCCGTGCATATAAAACTCACTAGGGGAAATAACATCTCCCTTGACCTTATCTCTTCTACCTACCCTACCTTCCTCAACTCCCTAATCCACACCCATATTATTCCGTCCTATAGCATCAAAGCGAGTGGGCGTCGCACGTAACTTGACGTGTGGGACAAACGTAATTGTTTTTGTAAACGTCACGATTTTTGAGATTGGGATTGGCCGGTTGTAGTGATACGGAGTAGAACCTCTTTCTTTCAGTGAGCGATATCAGTGGATTGTAAGGTCGGTGAGCTTCATGATCTGTAGATTGTCGGTTGATTTTTAATCTTTTTTCGTCCTCACTCATTTTTTAACTTGGGACCAATGGGTGCATGAATCTCCTATGTGTTTTGTAATTTACAGAGGTATAAGTTTTATTAGGATTAAATGGTGATTTCGCATAAGTGTTCGCGACAGTCAGGTTGAACGCATTCCAGCCTTGTTATCGATATATCTATCTCCGTTTATTTATGTTGTCAGTTAGTTAGTTATCCTTCACCAAGTACGCTGTTTTTAAACTGTATACTATACTATTCATTATTTCAGGTCGTCTATCGGCGTATCTATCGATTCGTATGATGCATCCATCCGCGCGTCAACATGAACAGCACTATGGAACGCACATGCGGGGATCACGGATATTAATGTTATAAATGCATAATATTTTATGGTGATCAATAATATTGACACAGCATCGAAATTCGAATCAACTTGATATCGTTCTCTCGCTGGTATTGGGGGCCCCCCAGTTCCCCAATGTGTCTCGGTTCTTGTGCCCGACTGGGGACGGTACTATGCCTGTATTTTTGGCGTTTTTTCCCTCTAGTTAGTTTACCGGACCTAAATGATGGTAGCCGTAAAAGCCTTGTTCTCCAGTCCCTGAAAGTTCTTACTAAATACTACCGCTTTCAGTATTTGGAATGCTTCGAGGGAATGTTGTGTAGCGCCTTGTGTATTGTCTAGGTGGATTACTGCAGGAATCTCAAGGTAAGAGTAGGTAAATATTGGGTTAGAGTATTGAAGAGAGATGAAGTCTTAATGAACTTTTGGAGAGTAAAATAGAGATTGTGTGAGGGATAAGGAGGTAATTGTTGATAGTAAATGTACGATTCTGTGTCATGATTATTTCGGCGTCTGTTGAAGGCATTCATTTAATATCCAATACTGTTTTAAGAGTAATGTAGATTTTGTTATAAATTGGTACGGAAGATTGCTTGGAATAGGTTGTTTAATAATGTTATTGTACTGTGTTTGTAGCTGTGTGCAACTCTCTGGCGAGCTAATTAGCTGGCAGTGAATTGACTTACCTAATCTCTCTCTTCTATGCTTCCTCTAATTCTTTGACCTTCGTTCGCTTCATGTTACCTCTTTTACCTCTTTACCTCTTACCTCTGTATTACCTCTTTGCCCTTTACCTTCGAATTTACTGGTAGAAACACTCTTATGACCCTTTTACCTCTGTTACTCTCTCTACCTCTCTACTCTCTTTACCTCTTTACTCTTTTACTCTCTCGTGCCTCGCTCTACTTCTTCTCTACCCTCGTTATACCGTTCTTACCTTCTGAATTACCCGTGTTTAGCCTCATTTACCTTTCTTCTTCCTTTCGTGTACTATTGCGTGTTAAATAATAGCGCCCTGATATAGTGGCAGCGATTACATAGCATAAAATCTGTATATATTATCCCTATTTTATTTCTCTTGGCCTTGTAAGTCCGTTACCCCCTTGTGCCTCGAAGAGGGACCCCGACGGGAACCCTAAGCGACCTAAGTACCTACATAGCTACTTATTGTGTATCATACCTATGCCACAGTCCGTACTCTCACCTACGCTACCTACTCTTACCTATCTTCTACTTGTTAACAACATTCTCTAGCATAGGAATACATAAATCCACA
This sequence comes from Monilinia fructigena, assembly GCA_003260565.1. NCBI lineage: Eukaryota > Fungi > Ascomycota > Leotiomycetes > Helotiales > Sclerotiniaceae > Monilinia > Monilinia fructigena. The sequence continues at coordinate 955,107 of QKRW01000007.1, read as the reverse complement.
AATGACATCCATCACCTTTGCATTTAGACGGGGTTGACCCTGTGTCTTCGACTGAAATATAGTATTAGTATAATGTTCACACATTATCAATGGATTGAATATCCCCTTATGGTTTTATGACAATTTAGACTTTTAAGGATGACTCGTATTTGTACAACCCCATCTTGGTAAAAGCGAATTAACTTGCGACTAGGTAAGATAGGAATCATTTACGATACAGTTTGCAAAAGTCCTTAACTCCTGTCCCACAGAGTTGGTATCCTCTAGGTCTCGTTCCCAAGGGAGTCCTTACAATTCCCGCCTCCCATAATCCACAGCTTGGCCATCTCGAGACTACTATTTCATCTTTCCGAATGGTTGACCCGAATCCTGTCGACACTTAGGTAGGAAGCAGTTTTAACTTGAAACCAAAGCTGAGCGTTAGTGTTTGCGATTATCGGAGTATGTAAATTTACGGGCAGTAGAATACGTATAAAGCCTACATCCATTTCTTTTGTTGTTTGCGGGTACACAAAAATTTTTCTCTTTCAAATCACATGTTCGGATGTGTATACTTCGTCGGATAAAGTTACTATCTTTATTACCGGAGGATGGTAGATAGGTAAAGTTATAGGTTTCCTTTTTGTGGTTAGGAAAAGTACGCATGTAAAGGATAGAGAATATCAGTAAAGAGGATGTGGAGAAATGAAGATGGAGAGTGATGATATGATAAGAATACAGTGGTTATTAAAGGTAGATAGATAGAAGTAGATACGAGATAGATGAGGATAGATATGCTCAGTACATCGAAATAGTGCGTAAGAATATTATCAGGTAATGTCATGCTATACAACATTGATACATAACAAAGGTAGATTCCAAGAGTATACAATATACAAAACTTTTACATTGTTTGGAAAGGTACGATCTTACATTATACATTATATAACGAGTAAAAATACTAGTAATATCACTTAAATGGGTTATAAATCTTAGTCTGGTCTTTTAGTATTTATATACACCACAAACATGTAATAGCACATCCAATGGTAAATGTACAGAGACATACACAAGTTACAACATTTCCCACCTCCATACAAAAAGAAAGAAGGATCTTTTCTTTACAACGAAACCAGTGACCATTTTTTTTCCCTTCCTATCCTTGAACGAATCCAATCAAGAGACAAGATTCAATATATACCAAGTAGTACTGGATGTACATACACTACTGTGCTAAATCTAAAAAAAAGGATTCTAGTCAATAGTTAGTTAGTATGAATATTCTATACAATATTACTCCGTATATTGTAATAGTCTTATTACCCTGGACGTCCTAAGTCTTAATGTTGATGCTCATAGGATACTTGGCAGTTATTTCTTTACAGATATATTAAGACCAAAATCCACAATTGCTTTCTATATATTGACAAAGGAATTTGATTTCATCCTCCTATACTTCTTCTACCAACAATTTGCATATATTACGGAACCTCTATTCTACCCAGCTATCCTATTTCTACTTGTACAAAAACCGTATAACGTCTCGTGTATTACTGGATTTAATGTTGTAATTAACAACAAGACAACTTAATACAAAAGACGGCAAGACGGAACCGAAAGAGACTTTCAGAATGAGGACTTTTTTATTATCCAGTATAATTCAAGTACATTTGATCTTTATTTCTTTATTAGCAACTTTAAAAAACTTTTACTCGAACTCAGCTTAATCTCCAACTCTCCGGCTCCAGAACTCATATGATCACATCTAATCTCAATCTCTTAGACTTTCGAACCATACCACAATCAAAAGGACTAGATAGATATATTACTTTATTTAAATATCTTATCCTTTTGATACTTATTGTTTATCCTTTATTAATCATTTGTATCTGGTATCTTTTATCTATTATGTATTCTATGTTAATCTATTTAATTTTATCTATAATTATCTATTTTATCTATGGGTTTATCTATTTTTATCTATTTTTTCGTATTTTAGTCCTAATTTATCTATTATTTATATCTTAGTCCATTTTGTATTCTCTGTGATTAGTGCTACTTTATCTCTTTATCTTCTTGTATCACTCTCTAAGGATGGACAATTCCTCCCCTCTACCGGTTTCTCTCTTATTTGATACTTCTTCTCTATCTTTCTCTTTTTATATATTCAATGTTGTATTACGTTTATTATTACCGCCTCCTTCTTACCCATTTAAACTCCATAACACATACAAATGTGAGCATCATAATTGTTGAGTGGATATATTCTAACTAAAGGTTTCCTATATGATGCCCTAAGTTTACGAATATACTTTACGAGTTTGATTATATACAAATTAAATAATAATTCTGTTGCTTTGCTTCTCTCTTGATTGTTTGTGCTCTTTTCCTATTTCCTATATCCTTTTCCGATTCCCTTTTTCCCTATATCTTTCCCTGCCTCCCTTCCAACTTCTCCGTCCGTATGTCCCCACTACCTGAGCGTATCTAGGTTCGCCATTCTACAGAGACGTTGCCGTTAATGTATACAAATAGTATTTCGGTATATACTGTTTGTTTGATTATTTTAATTTATTAAGTATATTTGGTTAATACTTTGATTTATTTGATTTTATAGATTAATTTATTAATTTATTATTTTTATTTTAATTAATTATTGGCTTAATGTAGTTCATGTATTCTGATTAATAACCTACTTTAGTTAATTCATTAATTCATGTACGTATTACATATTTATTTATTATTTCAACTGAGTAGTTCATTACATATGTTTAAGCTGCATTACCTAAGTCACTTTACTACATCACTCTCATTCATCGTCGTATCTCCTCGTCTCCTGGTCCTCGTTATCGTCGTCTCAACTCATTTATATTCATTTTTCATTGTTATACAATAAATTAGTACTCATATATCCCTATTACTCATATTATCTATTTATCTATTATTTAAATACTTATTTAGTAGAATATCTAAATTAGTTATTATTTAGTTTACCTAGAATTATTTATTCTGCCACTTTATACTTGATTTTGATATTAGTATCCCCCATGAAGCTTTATGATTTAATTTTGACCGCGTCGGAAGTATAAAAGAAGCTTAATCCTAATTGTTAAGTATATCAAGGTATGCACAAACATACATAATCCGCTCTCAAAAGTCTAGAGAGATTCCACCAATCCGATTCCATCCCAAAGCCAACCCACAGCTCAATCCAATCCAATCCAATCCAGTTTCCATTCAACCAAACCCAAACCATTCAAAACCATCGATAATATCCGCCAGTCTCCTTTTTTACCCCTATCTTGTCTCTATATCATATACGCGAGGACCGATCACGCCCCGAAAATATAGCAATCCTTGTGTTCCTCTCCATTGCAGTATCATACACAATCAATCGAATCAGTCAGTCAGTTTTATCAATGTCCACGTCAGGCTTGTCAGTTCTGTCAGTTAATCATTCAGGCAGGTATAATCAGTCTCAGCAGTTCATCAGCTCAGTCAGATGTAACTCAGTCGAGTCGAGCTTTTCAGGGTTCAGTCAGTCAATAAGTCAATTATATGTCAGTCAATCATCAGTTAATCAGTTAGTCAATAGTCAATCAGCAATAAGTCAATCAGTCAATCATCAGTCAGTACAGTGCAGTCAGTGCATGTCAGTCAACTCAATCTGATTTCTATATATTTGTCTCGTTCTGACTTAATGTACCCTCTTATTTCATCTCTATATCGAGCAAATACAATACATACAATACTGAACACTAATACAGAGATACAACACAAATACAAACGAACACAATACAACTAAGCATGATCCAGCATTACAAGTACATATACAATACAATACTAATTCTAGACATACAATACGTACATACAATTATCAATAGCATACTATACAATACTTATAAAAGTTTTTTTGCCCGGGATTACACCGAATTACATTCTATTAAGGTACAGAGTGACAGATACACATTACAAATATAGATCACAATTTACTAATACATACGAATAGCTACGAATGTTCTACTATACATACAATTACACCTACGGAATACAATACTAACTACAATGACGTGCACTTATTATACATTAAGTACCTATTTGTGACAACTACTAGCTTTTTTTATTTGTTTATACTCAATTCCATTTTTTATACGTAATAACCTTAATACTATAATTTCGTACGTGACTTTATACTTATAATACTTTTATACTACTCACACATACCTTTATACTTAGACTATTCTATTAAATGGTTTATTCCCTATTCCGCATCCTTTGATAGTACTTCATATACTTATTTTCATACCCTAATACTGAAGTAACATTATTTCTACTCCATGGAATTGTACATATCCCACTCACCATCGCACATCCTTTCAATTATCCCATCCTGTTCATTATTCATGGCAGTTTCACCCCTATATATTATGATAATATTGAATAAGTTTCAAATGTTAATACCCTTACGATCGTCTAGCCTGTTCCATTCAATCATATTTGGAGGAATTTTTTGGTGTACACAGCTTAGATGGTTTTAAGTTAAAACTTCTTAAGGTTCAACAATTCAAACAATTCACAATTCAACATTTCAAATCACTGCACCTTTTACTAGCTACTCGTTTCAATGCTACCTGTCCATCCAATAATCACCCCTACCTATCAACGATATCGCGATTCATTTCACTCATCATTCTTCAATGCGACTCGCATTTCTTGTCATTCCACTTATTCTAGATCCTTCAGATAGCTACTGAATAGACCAGAATCAATCCTCTTTCAAACAACCCCCCCTTCCCCCTTTAGCCAGATCGCGCCCCTCCCACTCCCTGCACTTAAAATAGTACAACGGATAAGTTAATCAGGTGCAAAGTAATTGCGACGATTTGACTGTTACTTGATCTAATATGGAGTTCACGGTCCGTATCTAACTAGAGATGCCTGCTGCTGTTGGCTACAGTATTGATAAGTGGTCCAGCATATGGAGCAGACGAAAGAGATTTCTGCCACCCCTATTATTCAACTTATTTGATCTACTCACTCGAAGCGTGAGTTGTTAAACTATCCTTTCTCCTTAGAAATGCGCTGTCAAGCAACATTTGCTATCCATTGGAATCACCTCACATTACATGGTAGCCTCCTCAAATTGTAGAGTGAAACGGAAGTCATCATGGCATCTGCGACAACCTGCTTACCATGCCTTTGCCTCATGTGTGCAAACCTTGATCAATCAGTCAACTTTCACTGCAGCTAAAAAAATCTATCGGTACCATCACCAATAACGCTAATATCAGGCCTCATCTGTCTTAAGGGCGTATTGAGACGTCCAGTCTCATAGCTTTCCACCATTCCAGCACGAACAACCATGGCAACATCAATGAGCTCAGATGTGGCAAGGCTCACTGCATTAATAAGGGGCAATCGTAATGAGATTCAGGGCTGGGAGCCTATTCTAAATCAATGATGGGATTCACGCCGAGAGTAGTGTTGAATTCGATCTTGCAGGAGAAAATGCGTTTTTTCAAAAGCAATTCCGACTCTAATAGGACCATTTTGCGGCCTTAATTGTCTTAGAGAACATACCAATCCACCACGTTCCTTTCCCCCGCACTATCAACAGTCCAGCGCAACCCGCTGGGTAATTACGGCTACCGATCGTTTGGTCAATCCTCGTTTTTCGTCGATATAGCTTATCAACCTCATGTCTGACCGGAGACGCCTTATGTCTCCTGAAGACAGTAGACATCCCCTGAGAAACTGCCTCCTACTCTCCCACTGAGTCCGGCCTTATGTAGTTGTAACATATGGCTCGTAGCAGGCCCCCCGGGAGTCCCAATCCAAGGCTTGATTCAAGCTTGGGCGTACCCTGGTTGGGTTAACATCGCTGGAAAGTGATGATCCCTCTTCTTCGCAACTCTCGACATTTCTCATGTAGTGAATTCTCAGAGCCATAAGCAGAAGTTGAACCTACGTTTTCTTGAATTCTTGACTCCGAATCCAATCAGGCGCTTCCGTAATAGCGTAACCTAAACCTGGCTTGCCTTTGTACGGGGTGCTTAGAGCAATGTGCTAACTCGGTCGCAAGCAGGCAGTCCTAATACGTGTGCTATCACCACAGAATCCGTCTGCCAGCTGGACAAAGAAGGTTAGAAAGATGGAATTCCCTCATCCGATTTCAGATTATCCCGAGCATCATCGAATTTCAAATGTATCTCACCACCATCACTCTCTGCCAAAATCCGTCAAGTTAACCGAATACAAACGGATGATCCTGAATCTGCATAGTGTCAACCTTATAGCCGTACCTGAACTTCGTATCAGTCATAAGCTTGCGGAAAGAAAACGCCGAACTGAAATGAAGGAATTGTTTTGAAAACTTGAGGGATTTGATGCCTCAAGAGCGTGGTTCCAAGGCCAGCAAGTGGGAGATTATTAACAACAAGGTATTGACGTATAAGAAAAATCCCGCCCCTCCTCCCCTACGTTGACTTTGTGCTATAATATCATGACAGCTATTGCCGAACATAACGCACAGGCGAAGCAAATTGATGATTTACAAAAGAAACTGTACAGTCATCAATTGGAAATGGATAACCTTCGCCGCGAAGCTAACGTCATCCGCTTGGAGAATTCACAACTTCGCAATGAACTCAGCCAAGGTGGGGCCAACAATCATCAATCTGTGATGAATGGCTTCACGCCGATGCCTCAGAACGGCGGTTCACACGTGTTGACATGATACATACCACCAAAGATGGGTATTCCCAAAGAAGCTCATATCAACGCAACGAACAACTACCACCACTTCGAGGTCTACCCCCAACCTGAATCCATGAGTGGAGTTCAGTATCAGTCGGATATGAATCGTGAGATGGGCCGATCGAATGGTTATCGTGACCCTCGATTCTAGAGACCTGGAGCCTGATTATCTTGGACGAGTTATTTCCTTCAGAGTCCTTTCGACCTATCGAGATTTGATGGGTCTACGGACTTTATTTTCTTCAGAGTTCATCTATGACGAAGCTTTTCACAAGAGATAAGTGTTGAAAGAAATCAATTTTGTTAGGCTACGAGACTATCTGGTCAACGAGCCTATATCCGAAAATAATCAATGCCAGAATTAGATCGAACTTCGCTCACTGCTACTTGATATTTTTATTCAGCAAGTATTTTTCGGCTTCCGATTCATATATCGTCGGGAAATGTGTTCTATTAGAAAATTGGCTGGCGTCTTTACAGTATCTATTTTTCTTTTCTTTTTTTGGAGTCGTTGCTTCTTTTGACTACTTCTCGGATAGTTTATCGTATCAAGGAAGACTAGCAATGGTCAACCTGGCACTTATATTCTTTATACAAAAAGTGGAACGTACATTTCTCGTGCGTTGGAGTTAAGGGAACATTTTTGCATTTCTTGGTATGGAGTGGATAGGGAATTGCAATATTTGGCAAACAAAAAATCATGTGCGGATGGTATGGGTGGATGATTATGGAACATGGAAGGATATTGAATTCTACGAAAGAGTGGAAGAAGGCGTTACTTGAATATACCCGCACTCATCTTGGGGTTTCTATTACTATTTTTGCCCTCTCGGAAACCGTGGCCAAAATTTAACATTTTCATGTTTGATGAGGATGAGAATTGGAATGGGAAATGGAGAGTTGGATAAAAGGAAATTTGGCTGGAACAGGATGAGATGGCACAAAACTTACTTTGAAACCTTGAGACGTTTGAACCTTTTACATTACACTTGGATTTTTGGCGATGTATGAAGGGGGCTGAAATAAGCGAATGCGTAGACGAATGGTGGGTTGGGGATGAAATTTTAAGATAATGAATGTAGTTAGGATAAAGATGAGAAGGATGTCATGTATCATTGATTTACTCGATGATAATATCGACACTCTTTTTCTTTTTCAAATCCCCTCTCTATTGAACACTCATTGTGAAGCATGTCATCGAATCCAGACCTGTAACGTGATGAATAGATCTTTTCATAACGATTGCAATATCACACATCACACCTCACAAGGCCTATCGAGATACTTACCCTACCTGAACCCCCCTTTCCCCTCGAGCGAACACAAGCATAAACATGAACCTAAACATGAAAATGAACTTGAATATAAACCTTTCTCATTATCAATATATCTTATTCTGATTCTCATCCTTATCCTCGTTTTTGAAATTAGAATTAAAAATTAAAATATCTATCATCTGCGATGTATTTATTTATTTATTTATTTATTTATTTATTTATTTATTTATTTATTTATTTATTTATTTATTTATTTATTTATTTATTTATTTATTTATTTATTTATTTATTTATTTATTTATTTATTTATTTATTTATTTATTTATTTATTTATTTATTTATTTATTTATTTATTTATTTATTTATTTATTTATTTATTTATTTATTTATTTATTTATTTATTTATTTATTTTTTCTTTTCTTCCCTTTTCTTTCTTTTATTCCTCGGGTCGGCGTCTGTATGTTGAGGTTGAGGTCTTTGGGAGGGAAGGGGGTTTCATTCCTTTTATTTGGAGAGGGGAGAGTGGAAGGAATGTATATATTATACATATCGAAAATATAATGGGTGAAATCTTTGTTTGTTCATTATTTCATTTGTGTATATATGTATGTATGTATGTATGTATGTATGTATGTATGTATGTATGTATGTATGTATGTATGTATGTATGTATGTATTTGGAGATAAGGAAGGGATGGAAAAAATGAATGGAGGGATGGATGAATAAATGAATAAATAGATATAGTCTCCTCGCTGCGCGGATACGCTCATCCCGCACGCTCCCAGGCCAGTACTAGCCCAGCCACATTTCTCACCTGGCTGTAGGACTGATCCTACAGAAGGAAGCACAAAGGAAGCCGCAGCAGAGCAGTTTAATACGTGGTGGAGCCAGCTAAGCGACAACACTATCACCGTATTCTCGGACGGCTCTGAGCAGTACAAGGACGGTGCCAAGTTAGTAGGCTACGGATACGCCATATACCGCGGCCAATCGCTAGTTAGAACAGGAAGCGGAGCGATAAACAGCATCTCCCACGTCTTTGACGCCGAAGCGATTGGAGCCCTCAAAGGTCTGCAATGCGCGCTGGAAATCCTTCGGCCCTTGGATGAGCATATATGGATGTGCATCGACAGCACTTCGGTGATCTGGTGTATGCGGGCTAACGCGTCCAATACTTCCCAGTGGGCCTTCCTTGAATGCCATGCCCTCATAGACCAGTTCAAAGTCGGCATTAGATGGTCCCCAGGCCATATGGGCATCGAAGGCAATGAGACGGCTGACGAGCTGGCTGACGCTGGCGCGAACGAGGGTCGCATGGATGACGACCGTTCGGCAGAGCCCACAATCAGCGGAATAGGCACAACGGCAAGGGCCCTTGCCGACGCTGCGACCTCTGATTGGTGGAGTCGGTGCCTTACAGGACTCTCGGCATCCTACCGCAAATGGGGACTCGGGTACTCTATAGCGGAGCCTCCAGAACTCCGCCTCCCTCGTACGCTGCTCCACCGGCTTCTAGCCGCCCGAACGGCTCATGGCGACTTCGCGCAATACCATAGAAGATTCGGCCACACCGACGCTGAGCTCAACTGCCTTTGCGGATACGCGAAAACTCCTGAGCATCTCGTGTTCTGTGAGATCTCCCAGCGCAAGTTCCATGCCTGGCCGGCCAAGCCGGAACGCCCTCCTAGTCGCCCTAAAGAAGGACGGAGGTACATGAGCGCAATACTAGCGCACCCCAAGCTGTTCGAGGATTTTCTCACAGTGACGCAATATTTCGCCATCAACGCCCGCGCACAACAAACGCGCGATCTGACAAGTCCGGGTGGTCCCCAACAGAGCTACGGCTTACCGAGACAAAACCGCCATTCTTTAACTGCTGTATAGCGATAGGCCGCGCCCTATATAATCAGCGCACGCATCATACAAAGGCACCGCCCTAATGTAAGAACCGGCAAACTAAAGTGCTCCCTATATGCACATACGCCTTCTAAGGACAGCAGCTATACTCAAAGATCTGCTACACTTAAAAGGTAAGCTAGCAAATAAAAAGCGCTAACCTATAAATATGTAGGATTTAGAAGAGAGCGAGCAGGGACGCTCCTCCAAATGGAGGGAGGAGGACTGCAGGAGTAGCGGGAAACGGCACTGTCTAGGTGTAGGGACTGAAGGACGGGGCGCTAGGAGTACCATCAAGTATAGCAACAGGCTATGCACGGGAGGCGCGCGGGGAGGCCCTGCCTCCGTCGCGGGCCCGTCGCCAATACCCTTCGGGAGGTCAGAACTAGCCATTCTATACGGAGACGTTAAACTGTATAATAAATAAATAAATAAATAAATAGATAGATGAATAAATAGATGAATAAATTGTATAGGTATATATTTAATTGGTTTTGTAAATTGGTTTTTTTTGGTTTGGTTGGTTGGTGTGATGAGGTAGAATGGAATGAGTTAACTTTAACTAAAAGATATCTATTTTAGTATATGTGGATGGATGTTCGTATGTATGTATATAAATCCTATTGTTAATTATTTATTGATTAATTGATTAATTGATTATTTTTCTTTTCTTCCCTTTGCTTTTCTTTTATTCCTTAGGATCAGCATCTATATATTAAGGTTAAGATCTTTAAAAGGGAAAGGGGGAAAATAAAAGGAATATATATAACGTAACTTATGGTGAACCGGGTCATATGGGGAACCGGGTCACAAAATTCAATTCTCTCTATGTGATCTTGTTCTACGAGCTACACATTCATCCAATTCCAACTCTAAATCACTTGAACTACTATCTGGCTCTTCTTCTTCAGTCTCCTCTTCTAATTCTTCAATTGGACGTTTACGTGGTCGTCCTCGTGGCTTTTTCTCCTTAGGTTTTTTCCTCCGCCTCACGTACCATTTTCAGTACTTCCTCACTACTAAAGACAAATTGACCTTGTAATTTGACTCTTTTGCCTTTAGTTCTCTTCTTTCGAGTCTCAATTACCTCCTGAGCATCAGCGAGCTGTTTCCGAAGTAGGGCTATCTCAGCATTTTGAGATTCTACAAGCCTAGTCATTCTCTTGGCATATCGACGAGTTGGTGATGCAAGAGAATCATTATCTGCTAGAGCTTTATTAAAGGTCTGATTTGCTTGCCTTAGCTCTGTCCCATCTGGAGGAGAGCTCCTAAGTATAGATAAGTCTAGATCTTGATTGGAGGTTCTCATTTGTGGAGTGGAAGGTTGCTGGGAGGAGTTAAATGGTAATGAATCGAGTACTTTTCGTGGGGCAAAAGGTACTAAACCAGCTCCTCTCCAGCCAGCTTTAATATTAGAAGAATTCAGTGCTTTTTTTCTAATATTTTGAAAGAGTTCTACCCATTCAGCTCTTTGGATTCGCTTTACACCAGCTCGAGAATATCGATCGACCTCTAAAGCATGATATCGTTTCATTGGCCCATACACCCGCAATATCAAGTGGTTGAAGCAAGTGGGAGCAATGAGGAGGTAATGTAAGTAAATCGATATCCTTCTCTATACAGAAAGCAATAAAGCTGCCTGTAATATGACTTGAATGGCCATCCATGATCAAAAGTCGAGGTCGGTCACCTGACACTTTCTTGGATTCTGGTTCGAAAACCCTTTTTAGCCATTCTAATCCATGACTATTTGAGGTCCATCCATTCGCACTAGTAGAGGACTGCCAGCTTTGAGGTGTGTGTCCTTTGGAATCCATGCAGAATTCGTATTCTGAGCCTTGAAAATGACCATAGGTGATAGAGCCTTTCCAGCTGCATTGACACATTCAAATGCAGTTATCCATTCTTGCTTGCTAGCTGTAACTTTCCAATTCGATTTCTGAGTAGAATCGACTATAATACGCGTACTTTGAGTAGTTCCAACTCCAAATCCGGTTTCGTCCATATTATACATATCATCTAATTCATACTTTCGTTCAATGAGACGCGTACGAAACGCGTCAAACCAAGCCTGAATATTCTCCGGTGTTGCCTCTTTAGCCCGATTAGACTCTAATTGACGTGAGTAGCATGTCTTAAGTTCTGGATGTCGTTTTTTGGAATCTATAGATCCATTCGTGGCCTATAGGTAGAATTTCTGTCGAGGTAGGAATTCGAGATGACGCGACCTGAACGCGTCGAAGACGAATTTCGTCGGCCATTTCCTTCACCAACATAGGTGTAGCAGGGAATCCAGTGATGGTAAGTCGTGAAATCCATCGTACAAGAGTATTTTCTTCTGCGTTTGAAAGAATTTGAGCCATTTCGTGGGATTGAGTACGTGATTTCCTTCCAGCGACCCTAGCTATGAGAGTTGACTTAGGAACTTCAAAATACTCTGCAGCCTTTCTAATTGATTTAAATTCCTTCAATTGAAGTGCAATAATAGCATTCTGTATCTTCTCTTCAATTTGAGAAGGCGTAAGAGGTGATTCGGTATGCATAGCAAAATTTGTTGGGGTTTGAAGTCAGTGATGGGCTAAATGTGACCCGGTTCCCCATATGACCCGGTTCACCATAAGTTACGTTATATATATATATATATATATTTTAAAATAAAAAAAAGATAAAAGAAATAAATAAAGGGATAAATGAATAGATGAATAAATGAATGAGTAAATGAATAAATAAATGAATAGATGAACTGTATAAGTATGTATTTGGTTGTTTTTGTAAGTTGGTTTTTTTTGGTTTAGTTGATTGATGTGATAAAGTAAAAATAGGATAAGTTAACTTTAATTAGAAGATATCTATTTTGGTATGTGTGGATGGATGTTCGTACGTATGTATATAAATCCCATTGTTAATTATTAAGATTATTGGATTTTATGTTTGAGATGTGAGAATTATTTTGTTTATGTCTTGATATTGATATTGATATTGCATTATTAATTTCTCACCGTGATACAATTCATCCCCCTCCAACCACACACCCACCCCTCAACTCCCCTCATAAACGCCCCCCTCCCCATCATCCACGTCCTCCAACCTAAGCAGTTCCCCCTTGCTCCCCCTATCAACCCTACATTTCGCCGTATACGCACACTTCGTCGCGTCACCAAAAAACGATTCATCAGGACAGCTCATGCCCCAGAGTTCCAAGGTCAAGACCCAGAGGAGGAGGGCCGTTACGATGGAGATGAGGTGAAGGAGGTGAGGGACGCGGGGCGAGGGGAGACAGATGATGATGATGCAGACGAGGAGGCGGTTGAGCATGCGCCAGCGTTTGGCGAGTCGGATGCCGCGGCTGTCTTTTTGTGGATGTGGGTGCCGGAGATGATGCCTGGGTGGTGGTGGAGAAGGAGTCAGTTGGTGTGGGGTGAGATGATGAAATGAATGGCAAATGAATGGGAGAGCAAAGGTTACATACCCATACAGAAACAACGCGATGCCGAAACCAGCACAATAGAACCAACGAAGGCCATGCGAAATCTCGGTTTCGGATTTCACCTGGTATGCTTCCGTGAGACTTTTCGATCGACGTATCGTCACAATCCCTCGCAACGACGAGTCTAGAGAGTGCGGCGCCACCGAGCACATAACTCATGACGAAGGGTAGATGAACCAGTCCCCAAATGACCGAAGCTTTGGCATTTCGACGAATGGCGTGGGCGAAGAGATCCCGTACCATCCAGATCAAAATAGATCCAGTTGAAGGCAAATGCCTGAATGAGACCCAGGACGGCTTTTCCGAAGAATGCGTTAAGGCCAAAAGGCGCGGCGCTTTGATATATGATAGCGACGACCGAATAGCCGAAGACTAATGTCACAAATGCGTTTGTTCTTTCGGTTTTTATGTTCGATGTTTGTTGCTGGGTAGAACTCGAAGACTCGATCTGCCCATGTGCCTAGTCTCGTAGAGATATTTTTAGCACCTCGAGCGAGGAATATTACACCGACTGTTCCGGTCAAATCAATCAATATAGCAATTGCAATGATGGCGAATCTTTGAGGTAGATCAATGTGAATACTTCCTATCCAGAGGACACTTGGAATTGCAATGATGATGGATTGTGCTATTAGCATGCCTCGTACCATGGGAATACACCATGCTAGAAATAGAAAATATGATCCCATGAAGAGGCGTGCGGTTAGGTAGAATGCAATTAGCATTTTGTAAGTATTTTCGAAGGCTTCTAGCATGTTTGTCGTGAGACTATTCAAGGTTAGTATAAATTTAATGGAGCCTCGAAAAATACAGAGGGAAAGCTAAGTTCTTACTCACCCAAGTAAGCAGGCCATAATAAATAAGATTGAGATTCTTTGAGCTATATCATCGGTTTCAAACCAAGAGATTATAAGAGCTAAATCGCTCCATATTTTCCAACTCATAATAAATGTTATGACGAATCTCAAAAGCTCATACCCGGTAGGATTTTCGGCTGCATGATCACCATTTATGGCGAGAATTCCAACATAAAGTAGATCTACAAAGAGCTCAAAACTGGCCACTTCAGTAGTCCCTGATGCTCTCCAGAGTAAACCTCGATGAAAGTATTGCCGAACGGTAGGCTATAGGCTTTGTTAGTTTTTTTTATCACGCTTCAAGAAGAACGGAACAGTAAGTATGATCTTTATGTTATTCTACAACTTTACCTTCTTGTATAATTTCATAATCCTGCCATTCCTCTTCTCTGCCGCCCAATCTTTCTTCTCATGATCGTCAGGGCCATGATACAATGAACTTGCCGAACTCGATGGACCAGATCTATCGTCATAAGTTCTCAAATGAGCACTATAACCATATTTCGAAAAGTTCGCATCCAGCGCCACGGAATGATCAGTCAACATATGCAGTTCTGAAACAAGAGCATCCAAATCCGATTTGACATTTTCGAATTCATCATAGGCATCACCATGTTTATCTTTGAGCGCTTGCCGTCTATTTTCATGGTGAGTATGAGCGATTCGAAGTGCATCGAGGTGCTCTGGGGATCCATTGATCACGAGATCAAAGGGTTGATCTTTTTCTATAGCACTTAATCTGCGTCGAAGGATTTCTGCTTCTTCTGGGGAGGGGGCTATATGAACTTTTCGACCATTGGGGAGCATGAAATTGCGTAGTCGATTACCTCTGTGATGATGACTATGAGGAGTGGAAGTCCCATGTAAAGTAGTTGTTGGAATTGTAGACATCTTCGAGGAAGATACAATAATTACGCTGAAAATCTTGAGAGTATGATCTGACTTTATTGTCTCATACAAGCTATTCGATGCTTTTGTGGCTGCTGATATCAAGAAATTGTGGCTTGAGAGGAAAGCAAAAGGGATCAAAGGCGATTCCAGAAGTACTAGGTATTAGCTAGTTCATAAAGCAGATTTCTTGAATCCGCCGTTATTATCTAAAGTCCATATTGAAGAAAGTAAGATGTTGAAAATCAGAAATTATCTGCTATTAAAACTCATTTTCAGCTGGCAGCAGATATAACCATGTTTGAAATGAAAGATTGAGAGTAAGCAATTGCAAGCGTTAAGATAAAAGTGATTAATCAAGCCCTGCCGAGCTTAATAATCACATTAGCTTCCTCAGACTGTGGGGAAATGTCTACTTGTAGATCAAGTATTAATATCCAATTCTACTTAAACTTATACAGAGTAAATATGCTTGCTTTTGTTCAGTAATAGATTAGTTTTAACTATTGGAATACTGTATGCCTTATCGAAATTCAAGCAACTCGCATGTTTCAGGAGAGTAAGAGACAACAATAGCTTCGGATTTAAGGCAAAAGGGAGTTCGGATCCGAAGGGAGCAGATTTGATTATCCTCTATGAAGTTGAACTCTCAGTCAACTAGGCAAATGGTACAAGGTGAAGTACCGGAAATTGGACAACGGCTTATTGACAATCTGCGATAACACCGGTATAGGGAGTCAATTGCAATATCAGCATGGCCGTAACATAGAGGTGTAAAAAGTCACCCAAAAGAACTATCTCTTGCCAAGTGAGCGCTTAATCCACAAAAAGAGGAAATTCGTAGTCGGAATTTAGGTTCAAATGAAAGAGTCACGAGAAATCAATGCACCTGTCATAACCTATGAATATAACAGTGTATTGGCGGCTACTTTGGGACTTTCAACGAATGTCTATCATATTGAAGAACATACCGTATGAACATCAAAGGCTCGATCTGAGTTAACAGTAACCGTTTGTTTGCAACCATTCTAGGATAACATCCCTATCTCTCGCCTTAAGAGCTGCTCTTCCTCTAATTGTATCGCTAATAATTGCCAATGAACGATCATATCCTCTGTTATCTTTGTTCTCGAAAAATTTCTCAATCTGCTTGTTCACATCATCATCGCTGAAAGATGTTAGAGACAACTTTATGAATCTATCAAAAACGACCATATTGGCAGATCTATTCAGAGAGTTAGTGATGTCGTGAAGTAAAAGGATTGTTGCTCGATGTTATCGGTTACTCACAATCTCTCTTTGACGGGCTCGAAGTTGTCTTGAATATATTGCCATAGCTGGTAGCGTGTCTTTGCATTTGCTGCAAGAGCAGCTGCACCTGTGTGAACGTCCTGTGTTGCAACTTCCTTGAAAAGGAATTCAAAATAGTCGGAGATAAGCTCTGGGGTTTGAACGCGCCCCATTGCACGGAGTGTGATCTCTTTGCCGTCAATGGAAGTTGTTTCACGATACTCTTTCTTAAGAGCATCATATTCAGATTTACCACCATTATCGAACGGAAAGGCCAAAAATGGCGGTTCTAAGACTGGGATGAATGACAGACTTATCTTTGCCACTTGTGTAAAGATCAAAACGACGTTTAGCTTCGGTGATGATTCTACATTTTGTCAACCACAAAACACCCGTCAAATATGATCGTCGAAACTTACTCTTTGTGTCCATTGATACCAGCTGACAATATCAATAGAGGTCGGAGTTGTGATTTCAAGAAATCTTCATCCGCAGGCTGTTCCCAACCTATCTTTTCCACGGCTGGTGTTACCAACTTAAGCAAGAATGCTTTCATACCATCAGAGATCACGTCGTCGTCGGAAAATACCGACTTAATAGTACCACTTGGTCCCAGGATCTTTGTCCACACCAAGTGATTAGACTCATCAGAAAGGCCTTGCACCAAAGTCAAGAATGCTGGAGTTCCTGCTTGTCCTGATATTGCGAGTGCACCCGCATCAGCAATCAGACCTGGGGCAAAGTTAGTCACTGGACCGAGATACAGCTTTATGGGATTGATTAGGGTTTGCGACAGTTCAGGTTGCAGCTAAAACTTGAAAACTTTCGATGTTTTCCAAACTGTGAATATTCATTCAATCTTCCAAGTAGGTTTCATAACTTTGAACACAAAACAAAAGATCCATAAAATAATACTGTAACCTGGACTGTACAAAATTTAAGCTTGATCTAGACTTACCGATTTTGTCAGTTAAACTGAGGCGATCTAACTGTGTGCCTAGTTTAGCTAGCCTTCCAGGTGGATAATTGACTCGGTAAAAGCCTGCAGTGTCAGTGTTGATCTTGTAGAAAGAGTCATCAACATCTCTGACGGTATCTTCCTTTTGTTCAAAAGCAATTTGCTGTGCTCCTGTGGTTCCAATTTTTCCTTGGAAATCCAGAGGTACCCACCAAATTGTTTCATCATCTTCGGGTTTTACATCTCCTGTTGAAAGGTAACGACTTTGCTTGATGCTGATTTGCCCAGGCTCTTCTGCAACAGTGAGGACAGGGTAACCCATTTTTGTGATCCATGGATCAATGATAGCTTTCACATCCAGACCTGAGGCTTCGCTCAGAGCTAACCACAAATCTTGTGTTGTAGCATTGCCATAGGCATGGGCTTTTAAGTAATTCGAAACACCTTTCAAGAAAGTCTTTTGTCCAAGGTGAGTGGCTAACATTCGAAGCACAGAGCTACCTTTCAGGTAGCTGATGGAATCAAAAATTTGATCAACATCCAAAGCATCTTTGACTGGTACTTCAATGGGATGCGAGCTACGTAAGGAGTCCAACTGGAATGCAGTCTGCATACCCTCAGCCACAAATTGAGGCCAAACACACCAATCAGGATGAAAATGATCTGTTGCAAGCCATCCGACCCAGGTAGCAAAGCCCTCATTAAGCCAAAGCTCACTCCACCAGTCCATAGTGACTAAGTTGCCGAACCATTGGTGGGCAAGCTCATGTGCAACGACATAAGCAATTCTGTTTTTGAACTTTGTATCGGAAGTCTTTTCATCGAATAATACAGCTTGTTGTGCGATAGGTAACCTGTCTTGGTGAGTAAGAGCTAAAATTGCATACAAGGGTACAGATAACTAACAAGACCCCAGTTCTCCATGCTATCCGGTAGATCAAAAAGTTAGTTAGCGTACTCATAAAACGGTAGGAGTTAGGGAAACTAGGGGCTTCATACGCTCCGTGGGACTAGAAGAAACGGTTAGCGAAGCCCTCAACTGTATGTGTCTAGCAAGAATTCAGGTTGATATTATTATGGACGCTTGAATTATCCAACATGCATATTGTTCATGCAGGTGGAATTATGCATTGACAAGGAAACTATGAGACTCACAAATTCATGCACAGCGAGTAAATCGGCCTTAGGGAGTGGATAGTCGATATCGAAGATTTCCGAAAACAAGTCGATGACTTTAGGTGCATGATCGAGTGCATATTGTGCTTGACTCTTCAATCCCCTGGTGGTATAGACACGGACAGGCAATTGCTTCCCATTATACTTGCGTTTTGTGAAGTCCTCGATGTATTCGAAATCTCCCATTGCCCATGCTAGAAGATAGGTACTCATAATTGGCGTTCTTTCGAATGACACGAAGTGATACCCATCTTTAGAGCTTCTGGAGCCTTTTTCGGGCATATTACTCAAGGCAATCTGATCCTTAGGAATTTCGATCTCGAAGTCAAAGGTGGCTTTCAAATTAGGCTCATCAAAACAAGGAAAAGCTCTACGAGCGTCAGATGACTCGAATTGAGTGCTATACATGACGTGAAATTCATCAACCTTAGGGACAGATGCCGCAGGGGTGACTTGAGGTTTGTATTTGGAATAGTAAAAGCCAGCCATATCATTGTTGACAGTCCCTTGGAACTTGATTGCTAGGTTGGCATTTTCGGAGATGGAGAGCTCAGCTGGGAAGCTTAAAGTTACACGCTGCTTCTTAGTATCATACGATATCTCACTAGACTTGATAGTCTGTGAGGTCTTTCCAGAAACCAAAGACACCTCTGCTTCATGTATCTTGAGTTGATGAGCATTCAAGGTAATTTCTTTGGTTGCTTTGACGATTTTGATATCGATGTTGACCGTTCCTTGATAGCTAAATGCTCCTCCTAACTCGATGTCGTAAATAGAAAGCGCATAATGAGAAGGCTTGACGGAATCCGGAAGGACATCTCTGCTGAGTGTTGAAGATGCCATGGTGCGAAGAGTTTGAAGTGTTATCAAGCCAGTTGATTGAACTTCGAACTATAAGTGTTTTCTTGAACAGATTTCGAAGATTTTTAAGATTTTCAAGAAGAATGAAGAAAGAAAATGGAAAGAAAGCCGAAGGAAAGCGCCAACAGTGTGGTTACCCTAGAGCAAAGTAAAAATGGCTATTAAGTAAGTTTATCATAGGGACCTAGCTATCTAGTACTAAGTTCGGCAGGTGCGGGAAGGGGTGATACCACCCACTTGCCTAATTGGGTAGCTTATCCGATTAAGCTTGGCAGAAGCTTGATTTCTCAGCCAATGATAATCATCTTATGACAAGGCTGTCGAGCTCATATATTACTTCAATTAATCATCGTCATATGACAAGGCTGTCGAACTGAAATGTTAAAGCACGCGATTAGAGCACAGATTAAGCAAGCAACCTGGATTAATATAACTGCACCAAACCACGAAATCACTTAACCAACAAACCTACATACCTACATTTACAACACATTGACAAGTCTTCTTATACGAACAACATCTACCACCCATCATCATTTCAATCATGGCAAGTGGTCAAAAACTTTATCCTCGAGCCAGTCTCAAGAAGATTGTTAAAGCTCATTCCAAGCGCAATCTTACCAAAAATGTCGATGTATTGGTACGCTTTACGACGCGTCCAGGATGACAGGACATCTGCTAATGTACACAACATAGATTTTTCCTCGACTACATGTTGTTCCTTGAAACGTATGTCGCGAGTGCAGATTCAATCAATCATTCAGGAACACTTGTCTAATAATGAATGCTAGGTTAATGAAGGAAGCAAGTATCAATGCGAAGCAAGCAGGAGAGCGCGGCATTAGTGCAAAGAGTATAAAGAAAGTCACTGAAGTACGTTTGACTTTCTTATTACCTTCTATACCTATAATAACCATTTTGTACCAGTTATCGTTATCGAAATTCAAGGGATGAGGCTCAGGCTATGGCGAGTGGTTGTGTGATGTGCGATGTGTGATGTGCGATGTGTGATGTGCGATGTTCGATGTGATGCTAAATCCCGGCTTCTGAAAGAGTACAGAGTAGAGAAGCTTCGATTCAGGAAAGCATGATTGACAGGTATACATACCTACTCAGATCCAGTTGCGACGAAGAATAAGTAGGTGAGATGGCAGATGGTGATATAGAATGCCTACCTACTTACCTAGGTACATTTGGATGATCATCGATAACCTGAGGAAGAAGGGGAGAATACACACATTAGACGAGGCTGTGGCTTTGAGGTACTGGACCGAACTGAGCTAGAGAGAGAAAGGGCCATTGGATGGCGAAGATATCAGAATATAGCAATTCTGTGAAGTATAATCTTAAATATTAAACATAATTGAGATCAGACAGAGATTAAGGAAACACCTACTCAATGTTGATCAATATATGAGACGAGAAGATCACTTATTCGATACTTCAACATCTACTTACACTCCTCCTGTTGATAAATATATAAAACTAGAATCTCATTTATTGATGAAGGCCTCATTATCTACTTCTTCGTATACCTAGTACTTACAAGTTACAATCCATCTCTTCTTAAATTCGCCAATTCAAAAATGTGTTGTTGACTTTTCTTCTGTTCTGTTCTTCTGTTCTTCTGTTGGAGAGGGTTTGATCAAAACTCATCAAAATTTATTCATTCCACATCCTCTCTCCACGTTCGCTAAGGCCGACAAGGTTCCGATCCAAACATATCTATCTCCTCTCTCTTTTCCCAATCTCATCTTGAAATTCACTTTTGATAATTAATACCACACCACCACTTCCTAAAATTTATCTCACAGGACTTCTATCTTGACCCTGAAAAACGTCTTCTTCCCATCACTTTTTCTTTTGAATACTTCTTTTTTATTCATAGAGAACCTATCTCAAACATCACAATTCTAAGCAAAACATCAATCTCAAGATTTCTGTATCACGAAATCAAAACCCCCACAGTTATAACAAAATAAACTTCACAATGGCTGCTACCTCAACTCAAAATCCTGCTTCCAAGCCAGAATCCAAATCTGCCAAGAAGAAGAAGGCCAAGACCGAAGCTGTTGAAGTCCAAACACCCGTTGCGCCAGCAGTAACTACAGAGAAGGCTCCTTCCAACACCGCTGAAGAGAGTACCAATGGTGATGGAGCGTACGAGAGTCCATATATCAAGGAGCTTTACAAGTAAGAAACCATTTTCTCTTTTTTGGACAGCTATAATGGTTCAGATTGCCATCCTGCCTGTCAATCATTCTTGGGAGCGCAAGCATGACTAACAACAGATCTTAGGAATATTCGTAATGTCAACAAGAAGATCGTAAGTCCAAATCATTTATAGCTGATAGCTTTGAGGCAAATTGCTAACTGCCTCTTTCGCAGACCAACGCTTCTAAAGTCGACAATGTCCTCGCCGAGAACCCTGGCAAGAGCTTGGACGAGTTGGTAGCTACTCGCAAGATTAACGCTGACCAGAAAGCACAAATCCTAAAGAAGCCATCACTTCAGGCATCTTTGGCTCAGCTTGAGGAGCAAATCGCACAATACAAGAAGTTCGACCAAGAATACAAGACCAAGCTCCAGGTTGAGAAGGCTGAATTTGAGAAACTTTCAATGAGCGTGCCAGTAGAGAGCTCGAGGAGAAGGTTAACGCTGCTAAGGAATCGGTCGCCAAGGAGAAGGATGCGGAGCAAGAGAGCAACTTGTTACTGATCACAAAATTCTTATGTCTCGCTGCCTTGCGCCGCAGCCCTGAGAATGATCCAAATCTTGAAGAGAACAAGGGCATTGAGGGTCTTCTCACTCAAGTTTACAGCGGTGATGAGGCTGCTGTAGCTGCCATGACCAAAATTATTCAAGGCTCTGAGGAGGCTTGTTTCTCTGTCAATGGCGAGGAACTCACCACAACCTGTAAGTCTTATTTATTAAACTCATGGTGTGTAACCTTGCTGACTAGTTTTTAGTTGCCGACATCAAGGCCATTGCTCTTGCGCTACCAACCACATCTATCTTCGCCGGATCTGCCGAACCTGCTGAGGAGACAGCCCAGACTGAAGTCGCCGAGTACCCTGTTCAAAGTGACCCAACTATCGCCAACGCAGGTTTGACCGAGATCGATGAACCTGTTGCTAGTGCATCGACCAATGGTCACCAAGAATCAAGTTTTGAGGAAGCTCGAGGCATCCCCCAAAACTCCGCTTTTGGTGAAGGAGGAAATGCAGCAGCAGAGGTAAACTTGGACAACAACAACGCTTTATCTGCATCTCAGGAGTGGGTTGAGGTTCCTCGTGATGCTGCTGAGACCGATACTGGTATTACTGCTACTCCTGCTGCCGTTGCCAATACTCAAAGTTGGGCCGATGAGCAACCTGAAAGCCCTGGTTCAGTAAGTTGATTCCATTTCATAACAAAAGTCATGATTTTTTGCTAACAACTTTACTCAGAAGACTCCTACTCCTCCAGTTACCAAAAATGATGGCTTCCAAGAAATCAACCGCAACCGTGGCCGTGGAGAATATCGTGGTAGAGGTGGCCGAGGCCGGGGTGGCTTCAGAGGTGATGGACAATACCGAGGACGTGGCCGAGGTGGTCCCCGTGGAGCTCCTCGTGCCCCAAGAGGTGACTCATCATAGGTTCACCTTTTAGAAACAGCTCTAGGATCTCACAAATCGGGAATCTTAAGTGCTTCAGCTCACGACTTGTAATAACCTCATTCTTTCATTCAACTTGTTTCTTGCGGCATGGCATCACACAAAGGCGAAAAGGGTTTTGTTTTTTTTGCATTTAATATTTGCAACTGCCAAAACAGCACAATTAAGCATTTGCATGGATCTGTCATGTTCTTGATAATGGCTGGATATGGCCTAGGGGTATAATACAATATGGGAGAGCGTTTACTTTATATGGCATCACATGCAAAACAACAATCTTCTGTATTTTGGCCATTAGTTTTCCTTTTTGCGCATTTTTATGCAGGCTGCTTGTTCATACCCCACACTGAAAAGTTCGGATGGTCTTTTGATCTTTGATCGCTGGTTCTTGGTCTTTTAGGACGGTTGGACTGGGCTGGACCGAGATCGGATCGGATTTGGCTGTGGTTGAAACGATACAATTGATATATCTATGATTGATGATGGTTGCATATGGGCATAATGAATGAAAATTACGAATATAGAATAGTCGGTTCTTGGGGGGTGTGCGTGTATACCGTATGAGTGATTTGTTTATAATGTGAATGTTCTGTGTAGATGTGAGTAGGTGGTAGGCAGTACCTAGCATTTACAAAAGTTCAAATCGAGAAAGGTAGATACATGGCGATGGATTTATGCGGTAATATATAAGACAAATGAAGACTTGACTGTTGTTCATATATCGCTTGTGTATTTGACTTTGAATTTGAATTCTACTTTTTTTTGAATTTTTTTTAATATGGATTTTTAAGTGTTTTAGGTTTTATTTTGGGTGCGGGTGCGGGTGTATATGTATATGTATGTATCTATGTATCTACCAGGACAACCTTGAACTAAAATTGAAGAATTGAGAATCTAGGATTGAGCATGGAGGAGGGGAGGAGATGGGTATATTATAGCGGCTCACGGTTGTAGGATAGAGTGAAGATGCGAAGGTGCGGGAAGTGAATGGGCGCGCGCGGGGGGGGGAGAAATAAATGTAAGAAAGGTGTGGTGAGTGAGGTCTATAGGTTTATTGGTTTGAGAAGGCTGGTCCGGTCTGGTCTGGTTTGGTGGTTTGGTGGTTTGATGGTTTGATGGTTTGATGGTTTGGTGGTTTGGTGGTTTGGTGGTTTGGGTGTTGGTGGTTGGGTGAGTTGGGTGAGTTGTAAATGGTTGATTGTTGTTTAGATAGATGAATGGTTATGGTTATGATTATAATGGCAGATGGAAGATGGAAGATGGATGGATATACGAAGCTTATGTATACCTAATAGTATATATGGTGAGTATTTAAGATGGAATGGGATGGATGGGATGAGGTGGGATGGGATGGGATGGGATGGGATGGGATGAGATGGGATGGGATGGGATGGGAGATGGGATGGGATGAGATGGGATGAGATGGGGTGGTTGGGTTTGGTTTCGAAGAGGGGAGGGAAGAAGAGGGTCTCTGATATGGGTCTCTGATATGGGAATGGTAATTGGGTGTGGGTTGGGGATACGATTGTGAAGATACGATTGTAAAGATGTACGCTTTCAAGGAGATGGGTGGGGAGGTAGGTAGGTATGGTATGGTATTACGTAATAGAATTGATGGATTGTGTGTTTATTGCTGCTGTTTACCCTTCCCCTCCCCCTCTCTCTCTCTCCACACACACATACAAACACGCATACAATTGAAAATACCACCTCCTACTTTTATTAGATACCCATCTGCATGAATATGCACCCCATACATCGAAATCCCCGAGCTCTGAGCAAAAACACAGTACTACCCCCTCTATTTCCACTCTACGATATCAAATTAAAGCATGAGGTTCTTCACGCAAGGCGGACTACATCGCAAATACACATCTAGTAATAGTACTTATTCTCTTGAACATTTTCCATACGCGTATCTAGATGAGGGTTTACATGTTTCTCTATTTTAAATTTTGGGTTGCTGTTGGGGTTTTGTCTTTTGCGGTGTGATGTTGTGTGGTGTGGTGTAGTGTAGTGTGGCGTATGTATCGATCAAGGACTTAGTATGGGAAGTTTTGTTTTGAGAGAGATTGGATTAAGAGTCAAAGGGTTAATTCTTGAATTTCTTGGCTTGTCAAAAAAGTTGGGTGTGATTGAAAGTTTGTGGCTTTTGGGTTTTGAGAGGTTGGGTTTGGTCTCCGGGCTTGATATTTGCTGCTGGTGATGATGATGGTTAGATTTGAAGTTTCTTCTGGGGTTTGAGGTGCTTAGTTGTTGGATTTAGATGTGTATTGGGTTTTTGTTTGCTTTTCATGGAACATGGTCTTATGTCTGTCATAATCTGGAGATGAAAATCTTTCCGTGCATCTTGAAACTCATTTGGATATTGAAATATACTTGGGTATTCAGATACATCCAGCGTTTGCGGAACCCTTCAAGTATTCGACATGTTATAGAATTGCGAGATCATTACATTGTTTAGAAGTGTTGAAAGGTCGAAGACATCTGGTTTTATTCGTATATCTAATAGCATGCCCTTGAAGGAACCCTATCGTATGCTTTTGATATGAGCATCTCCTTACTTGCCTTGTAGATCAAATGCTATCATAGTATCATTCAGTATCGTGGATTTAGCAACATGATACCTTTGGTGTTCATGAATGTACATACATACTCAAGTCTATTAGCAGAAGTCTAAATTACCTAGTAGTTCTGAGGTGTGGGGCTGAGATAAGATTAGCCCAACAGGAGTGATAAAAGGGTGTGAACACTTGAAAACTTCAACAGAACTATAGTATTTTGCAATCATTGAATCACATTCGCCTCACTTTCAAGATGAAGGGCTTCTCATGCTCAAGATTACTGAGATCAATCGTGATCGGCTACGGAATTGTGTTAGGTGACCTGTATGCTTTGCTACCGAGTATCTCGATTATGAATTTGTAGACCATTTCTTCAATCCCCATATTTACACATCTTCATGCAATGTGATCACGCATCTTCCGACAAAGACATTAATTTAACGCAAGGAGTCTCGCATTCTCGATATAATTGAAACAATGTTGATACTTTAGATAGATGGGTGAATCTAAGGCTGCAGGCCGGAAAATTGTTTGCAGGCTTGGTATCCATATTCTCCGGCAACACTTGTAAGAGATCTTCGAAGAGCATGACCGGCTGCGGCAGCATACTTCCAACCAGTGAGCGAGCCACCGTCTCCCCGGATCTGGGTGTTTCATTTCGTAAGATCTGTGCTAGGATGTCATGGGGAAAACGGTTAAGATTTGCCTAGGTTAGGTGGAGATCTAGATTGAATGGTGTCACCGCTTTTAGCCACTTGGTCCTATGCCCTGTAGAAGCTTAATTTGACGAAGATGCTTTTTTGGCCTGATGCAAGTTCGATGACAGAGACTTCACTAGTACAGGGGTATTTCTCCTATCGGGTTACTTATCGAAGATATACAGATCCAGATACAGATCTTGATCAATCTTCACTTGAAAATCAACGTCATATCAACTTTGAAGAATTGAAGAATTGAAGGATTTGTATATAAAGACAAACCATATCAACAAATTAATCGTGACTCTAGACTTTGGGGATACATATGCCATATCTTTATCGCACTTGATTTGACTTGATCGATAGGAATTGTACACGAGGGGCACAAATCTAAAGTATCGTCCAAAATTGGATGGCACAAAATGATGAGGCTAAAGATAAACTTCTCAGCCCTATAAGAGTGGAGGATTCCATGGTTCCATATCGTGTTTCGAGAACATGACGACCGTAAATTGAGATGATGCTCATCTTATCTTACAGGAAGATGAACTGTGCACTGCATGAGGTGATCCTGATAGACCGATCCAATAAGAACATCGATCAACTGGTAATAGATAATTCGAGGAGAAAGAAATCGCAAAGAGCAAAACGCAAAATGCAAAATGCAAAATGGAAGAGAAGAAGAAGGAGACGAAGGGAAAGAAGGGAAAGAAGGGGAAGAAGAAGAGGAAGAAGAACAAAGTAAAACAGAATGCATAATGAATGAGAATAGAGAAGAGTGTTTAGTTCACCAGTGGCGATATCGCTAGAACTATCTCTTACCTTGTATATGTACTAGGTATGTATATCCACAATCCATATCTTTTATACAAGTCATAGTAAAGGAAAAAGAATCATGAAGGACCAATGGATGGATGTACTTTCAATCGTTTCCAATCTCTATTTGTAGTGTTGATCCGAACCTTCATCTCTACCGAGTACCGTTATTGGAGACATACGTGGTAATGTAGATATTTATAAAAGACTAATAAGGTTGGTGTTGTCAATTCTGCAGTATAATATTAAATATAAGACCTCGGGATACGTAAATCATGTGTTGACTACAAAAATGGAATAATAATAAATCACTTATAAATCAGTTTTAATTAATTGATTTAACGTGAATTGGCAAAACAGACTATAAAGATCAAATTACAAAGTAAAATCTTAGCTAATAGATATCGTAATAAATATTTACTTATAAATAAAGTAATAATGGAAGTATATAAGATAGTAGATGGGTCCACGAGTAATTTTAATAAGATCTATTAAGTAGATGCCTAGGTATTTATCTATTAGATTTATGAATAGATATATAATACATGTATATTATCTATATCTATATCTATTTAGATAAATAAATATTCCTTATCATTAGGATAATCAAAAGATCTCATCTTGCCGTATCTCTCTCTCTCTTCTTTTGTACTACTGACTGTATGGATCCACAATAATTCTAGAGTTGGAACCAAGATGAAGAGAGAACCGCGAAGGAGAGATTGTAACATCCTGGACGCTAAAGTGGATAAAGGCTAGTGTAAATCGGCAAGGAGGAGAAATCGTTCGAGGGAAATCGCACCGTGCCATGAATGAACCACCACCACCTCCCCAATCTCACAACCTCAAACTTACACCCTCAATAGTAATAAACCCATACGCACCCGACATACATACTGTTCACTCATTCAGCCATACCCATCCATCCATCCATCCATCCAGCCAGCCAGCCAGCCAGCCATCCAGCCATCCATCCATCCATTCATCCATCCATCTATCTCAACTACCTCAACCACCTCAACCACCTACCCATCTACACTCCATTCGAAAGAAAAACAATACAAACCAGCAACAACCAGATCAAATCAAATCAAATCAAACCCAGCAAATTCATTAATCGATTGAAAATATCATAAAATATATCAAGAGTCTAATAATAGTACCCAAATAAAGTTGATAAGATAGAAATTATCAACTGTTTCTTTCCACAACTGCCAAGATTAGTTCCATTCTTTTTCGGAGCGCGCATCTTTCTTCAAACCGCCCTCTACAATTCGGACACATTCATTTCCTTCAAAACCCTCCACGATTCAATTAGACAATTACATTGCATACACGAAAGTCGCATGGTCGATCGCATGTGAACCTACATAATGTCGACTGCTACCGACCAGGTAGTTGTACCCAGCGAGGTGAAGCAATCTACCATTTCTCAAGGTCTTGCTTCGCCACCAGAAAGCAACAATACAATTAGAACCGATCCATCCAGCGACTCAGAATTATCGGATCTCGAATTTACTGCAGAAGATACAATGAACCCGATCATTGGGAAGATGATGGCAGGGTTCCTGTTTTTATGCCGACCATGGCTCAATTCAAGGACTTTAATCTCTTCGTAAGTCAAATCGTATATTCGAAATGACTTGGTGACAGGTACACTAATGCGATAACATCTAGATGGATAAAGTCAATAAATATGGTATGAAATCTGGCATTGTCAAAGTTATTCCCCCACCCGAATGGAAAGCTGCCCTTCCGCCTCTTGACGACGCTATCAAAACGATTAGGGTGAAGGATCCGATTAAGCAGGACATCATGGGTCAGAGCGGAACATACCGACAAGCTAATATCCTCCATCAACGTTCCTACAACCTTCCACAATGGCGTCAGCTGTGCGATCAAAGCGAACATCAACCTCCTGCTAAGAGAGGTGAAAGGAGAGCCAATGTCGAGAAAGCCAAACCTGTGACAAGAGCGAAAGCTAATTCGACACCAACGGTGACCGGAGGCAAGCGAAAGCCAGGTCGACCCTCCAAACTCAAGACAAATGCTAAGCCGATTCAGAAAGTGGAACTCCAGATCGTTTACCCACTCCTGTATCCCCGAAAACCGAAGGTGGACCCTCGTCCATTAAGCAAGAAGGGAATGAGGACGACACACCGTTAAACCGAAGGGAGGAAGGCAACCTAAAGCCATATCCGTTTCTTCTCGTCGTAAGAATAATCGTCGTGAAACGGAGTGGTAGATAAGCTGCATTCGAGAATTTCAATTACGAGCTGGACGGTGAAGATTACTCGGCAGAGAGATGCGAAGAACTAGAACGACATTATTGGCGCACTCTACATATGCTCCACCTCTTTATGGAGCAGATATGATGGGGTCACTCTTCGATAAAAAACGGAATGGAACCTGGGGAAGCTACCTAACATACTTGATCACCTGGGTGGACAAATTCCTGGTGTCAACACTGCATATCTTTATCTGGGTATGTGGAAGGCTACATTTGCCTGGGCATTTGGAAGACGTCGACCTTACAGTATCAATTATCTTCACTTTGGTGCCCCGAAGCAATGGTACAGTATCTCTCAAGGGGATGCAAGACGATTTGAAGCTGCGATGAAAAACATCTGGCCTGCTGATGCAAAGGCCTGCAGCGAGTTCCTTCGTCATAAAACATTTTTGATATCACCTCAACATTTGTTATCGAACTATAATATCAAGGCCAACAAAATTGTTCACCGACCAGGCGAATTCGTCATTACTTTTCCATATGGATACCATTCTGGATATAATCTCGGTTACAACTGCGCTGAAGCTGTTAACTTTGGTTTACCATCATGGATTGAATATGGAAAGGTAGCCAAGAAATGCGACTGCGATCAAGCTCAAGATAGCGTTTGGATCAATGTTCGAGATCTAGAACGCAAGATGAATGGCGAAGAGACTGAATATGAAACCGACTTTTGAGAGGATGAGGAGGAAGAAGATGATGACGAAAATGAACCGACAGACCTCCCCTCCCCCTGATAGTAGTGGTGACGCAAGGGTCAAAACCAAGGCTCAACGCAAGCGGAAGCGTGTTAAGAGCGAATCGGATGACCAGCAAAATGTGAAGAGAATTCGTATGCGCATCAAGGCACCGTGAATGAACCTTGTATTCTCTGCCCAATGACATCCCCTCCGAGCCTCTGCTTCCAACCGAGGATGGTAAAACAGGCGCATCGTATGTGTGCTCAGTACATTCCAGAAACAATCATTGAAGAGCAGAGAAGAAAGAAGTTGTTACTGGTATCAAGGAGATTTCTAAAGCTCGGTTTGACCTCAAGTGTAACTATTGTCGTTCGAAGAAAGGTGCATGTTTCCAATGCTCGAAGAAAAGTGTACAAGAGCATACCATGCGACATGCGCAGCAGCGGCAGGTGTATTTGTTGAGCAAGGTGAGATTCCAGTGTTTGGTGAGGATGGCACCGAGTTACAAAGAGTGGGCTATTGAATTTAGCTGTCGGTTCCATTCGCGTCAAACGGATAAGAAGCTCGATAGCGAGGCTCTTGAGGAAGACGTTCGTATTCGCATGGGCCAAGGAATTGACGGTCAATGAAGTCTGCCAAATGCAGTTCTACAAAGGCGATATTTTGCAGTACTATCATTGAGAATAGGAAAGATGAGGAGACGGTGCTTGTCGATATTTTGCCACGCGGTCGATACTGCTACTGCTTGTTATGATGGATTGCTAACCCTCTTTGCCAGTGATCGTATTGGAAGTCGAATATAAATGGATCTCATCCCTGATCCATCTTTCTTCACTCTTGCCAAGCCATTGGAAAAGGCGATCCCATGCCAAAATCTCGTATAGAAGCAGCGTCACTCAAACACAAAACGTCAAATAGATGACATTCCAAGAGCTGAGGATGAATTGTCAAGGGCTTTACATGGCAGAATTCAACACGGAGGAATATCGCGCGTAATGGAGCCCAGGTCAAGCTTGATTTGAGCAAAGAGAACCAACTTGGTATATCTTGGGAAGAATTCTACAGAGGCTAGGGCTTCAATCAGAAGATGGGGAACCAAGACATAATCCCAAGGGGTCATTTCCTTGATACAATCCCAAAGCAGTTCCACCTCCCACGCCTATCGTACGCAGCTTCGTATCCTACATCTTCTAACAAACTTCTTCAAATGCCACAAGATACCCGCCAGCAGTGCTTCAAGTCGTGGCTCCGTGTACAGGCACGCAGAACAACGCTAGTACCAATGTTGTCAGTCAACCAGCACGTCTTCTGCAGCACCCGTGGCTTCTGTTACCAGGTCAGAGAGACCATGTGTACAAACCCGCAAATCTGGGATTATAACCACAATGATCTTATTGATCCACAATCACCAAATCTCAGCAGGCTTTCTTGCGGCAGTCAGCGAGTTCCAGCCTGTACAAGTACCTGCACGGTCTCAATTTTGGTACCGATCCCAGATTTCAGAATACTGCAGATCTTCCTATTTCTGCCTTCTGCTTCTACGTCTACGTCTACAACTGCAGCCCACAACCCAACTACCTCCAAAGCTAGCTATACTCCACAGGCTAGTTATACCCCAAAACCTTATGCTACACAGCGAGTTATGCACCACAAGTTAAATATGCCCCCCGCGTCAGCCTTACAAGCAGCACATCACGCTTATCACAAGCAACTGTCAGTCCCCTGCTCCACCGAATACAAATACCCACACAAAGTGCCCCACCGACATCAAAAGGAAATATCCTTTCAGCTCCAAGCAGCTGCTCCCAGGATAGGAAATGTCTTTGCAAAAGTATCGCTACTTGCAAATCGAGCATAACCGATCACCCTGGAATACAAGAGCCCTTACAGGAGTGGCGGATTCAAATACCAAGGTAACCTTTCCGAACATCTTAAGAAGACACTAAAAATCAGGTTCAATCACAGGATCGCTACCACCTTCAATTTCTCCTACGCCGGTGGTATAGCAGCAAAACGACGTCCGGTCAGCCTACAGTGGTACCACTTCCACAGTCCTCAATTGCTCGTGGTCCATATTCCTAGTGGCTCGCAATCATATTCTCGGCAACTTCATCTGCACGACCAAACTATCCTCGCCTTCCATTGCCAGAAAACAGCAACCCAACTCAGCAGTTCCGCCGAAGCCATATGATGCGAATCAATGGGAAAGGAAAGACCACTCTCCCTTGCACCCACCATTCGAAAAGAGTATGTTCAATGTTCCACAACCATTCACGTACCGCAACCACGAGACAACCAACAACAAACTCCCCAGCAGCAAACCACAAAGGTCATTGTTCACTCAATATTCAAAACACGTCTTACCCTTCATAGTCCAAGGCCTTCTGCTCAATATGAACACCTCTCAAAGCCCAAGAACAACTGAGCCAAAACAAACGGCAAATTCGACCACCTCAGCAGCAGCTTGAAGATCCAGCAACTCCACCCCAACCGCCACAGCAGATTAGTCACGATTCGTCACCACAACCTCAACCAGTCGTCAGTACTACTCGTACCACTCCTCCATATTTCCTCTTAACCAGCAAGATTCAAGTCAATCAATAAATTCCTCGCATCCACCTCAGCCTCAGCCTCAGCCTTTACCTCAACCTCCAGAGCAGGAGGCAAAACTCTCATCCCCATCAACATACTTTCAAAACCTTTCGGGGTCAGCAAGTACAACCACATACCTTTGCTCCCTCACAACCATGACTTGCCGGAGTACTATTGACTCAGATCTTTAAAGAAACTGAAGAACTTGAAAGGTCACGACCAGCACGGCCAAGTAAAAGCATTGCATTGGGGAGTTTTGACATTTATTAAATACATTCAAACCAAATGCCAATACATGGGAGCGTCATGGGCAAGAAATTGGTGTGATATGTTAATAGATTAGCGTACATAATACCAATCCTGAGACGAGAATGGGTTATTTGGCGTTCAAGTTATGGACAGGACTTAGTTGTGGGTCTCGCGACGTTTTTGCATGTTATAGTTCTTTCAATTCATTCAAAATACTCATGAAACTTTCAAGTTCCAATATGTATTTGCATGGACAGTTTTTTACTCTACTTTTTCCTTTCAGTCAAATTCGCAGATCACTGTTAAGGAATGCATCTCTCTTTACATTCATTTCTGGTTACAAAATCGAAAGGGGCTGAATGAACATAGCAGAATAACAAATGAGTGTTATCTGCTAGAGCCTTTAGAGGCCAGCCGCCTATATAGTCTTAGACTGAAGTGGACTAAATAATCAATCAATCAATCAAGCAGTAAGTTATTCAAAAAGAAAAGGGGGGAAAAGAGGAAGACGCGACCGACATACGTAGTTTCATATAGGAAGCATGCTCAAAACTTGATATTTGTGTGAGTTCCTGCTTGCATTTGTCTTGATAATTATGACTGTGTCTCTCTTGCTTTTTGAATGAAGGTATGATTCTAAATTTGATTGTTGATATAAGACCAAGCTAAAGAATAAATACTATATGATGCTATGCTGTATTTATATTGTATTATTGGGGGAATCTTATTCAGTAGATCGATTTCTGAGCCTAGGACAAATATATTTATATTTTTTTAACCAGCCAACCTCAACTACGGCACCTGCACGATACTTCGCTGCATCAGGCCGGCAATCAGGACCTAAACGTCCAGGCGTAAGAAAGCTAAGACCGCGGAGCACCGTCCTTGTGAACTCGTTGGAGTCATCGTGCCCTAACCTGTTCGCCCACCGCCGCCGGGAAGGCAGACTATATAAGGCTCTTGCTCTCCACAGAGTTCGAGCGCTTTGTCACACAACGCGTACATACTGACGGAGCCAACGCTCCCAAACAGCGCTCGACTAGCCCACACCACCCCCCCCCCCCCCTTCCTCCCCTTCCCTCCCCCCCCTCCCCATTCGCCTACAGCCGACATAGGCGCGCCAACATCTAGCGACCGTACAAGGCTGCCTAAGTACAACTGCCTTTAGATCCCTACCAATCAGCATCGCGAACCCTTTTTAGATATAAACAGGCCCCCATGCGGCGTCCCAAACGGCGAGGGGTGCAACGAGCTGGTTAGAGACCGCGGGGGCGGCTCAGTGCTTCAGCCCACGTTCGTGCACGTACTAGTGGTACTCTTGGTCTTGACTGTGTATTCCCCCCTGTCCCTCGGGAGGGAAGCTGTCTTATACTTACTAAAATATAATTAAATATAATATTTTTATAATTAATAAAAACTTCATAAATTTTATATCAAAAATTTGATAATTTTTTTTTATAACTACTAATAGTTACTCAATTATTAATCCATACTAATATAATAATAAACATTCTAATCTTTATTAATATTTATCAATATATTCTCAATCCATAAAAATCGAAATACTCGTTTTATTTATAAAAAACATATTATAATCTATTTCAAATATATGAATATTTAGTTTTTAAGAATGAAAAAATGGAAGCGATTATAAAAAGACATACGAAAATAAAATGCATAACGAGTGTATACCTAATACCCGAACCGATAACATAGTGATGAACGATACTAAAGCAATGCAGGAAATTTTAATTTATTAAGTATATAGTGTTACGGTTAATTATGCAATAGTTTATTTAAAATCTTTATATTTTTTGATAAAACACGTATATTACAAAAATGATATCGCAACCGTTACACAGTATCCATTAAGCAAACCTTGCTATTTATTGCCCTTCAACCTAAGGACTAAAAAATGGTACTCATAGAGCAAGCGAGATGTGATCGGGGTTCAGTTCTTAACTTGGCTGTCATCGTCTCGTACTCACCTTTTCATTGTAACGTAGGTGTACAGTATTTGATTTGAATCCCCGCGGCCATGTATTGGCAGGTGTGTTACGGTAAACATCGATAACTATCAAAGAAGTCCTGGTTAAAAAAAGTTATCCGGTGGTAGCTGTAGTGAAAACGCCGGTGCGCTGTAGGTGTAAGGTTCCAAGCTGGGAAGTCTCACCAGGTAGCATGTTCAACAGTAAGTGCAATGATGATGCCTATTCTGCATAGTCGTCAGTATCGTTTTGAGAGGCAGGGCAGGATCGATAAAGGCTTGACTGCGGTGGGGGGAAAGTTGGGACGAGACAGAGGCGTCTGGCTGGACGATAGCACTCTGTCGCGTCGAACTGGCTCCCATAGATGATGATGTTGGTTAGCTGGGCTGACGCTGGCCTGGTAGTTTGGCCGTAAAGGTAATGTTTGTTCATGCGAGATTTATCATCGCAGTGGTCCCTTACGGGTTACGATGTAACATTGGTATACGAATTCAATGTTACTTCGATACCCCATGATTTCTCCGTAAACTTTTCCGTGCACTTCAAAATAGTTAGTACTTACCGTCCTACACAATCTGTTCATATAGCTAATCACCCGCGTGGCGTCATCTCCCATCCGGAACTGTCCAATGGGGCAGAGAACATTCTCACAGCCCATCGACCGTCATTGCATAAACTAGCCACGGGAGTAGTGCCCGTCACTGGCGTGTTCGGACACGTTCAGGATCGCAGGCACGAGGGTTACTGACGTGGAATGTAGAAACCGCAGGGTTGATCTGTAATAAAGAAGAGAAGCGATGTGGGATTGTTTAAGACGCCAATCTTGTGCTTTTATTTTTCGATTGAGAGAGATAGAGTACGCGGCTATAATATATATTATTCGCAACTCTCAATTTTCTCATCCAGCCTTCATATCTCCCTACTTCCATTCTCCCCCCCCCAATGCTCTCCCCACCGCGATAATCTGGCCGGCGTGCCTGCCCTCGACAGCAGGATTTGCCGGCAATCCAACTCGCTCCCCTATCGAACGGAGTAATATAAGACCCTGTGAATCCCTTGTTGACTTTTGGTGCGATTGCGATGCTTGGTCATCTTTTTGCATCTATGTTCTTTGGGGGGACAGGATGGGCGGCTTGAGGCGAGGCATTTAATACTATACACAACTTATCGTTACAGCGCCCCCCCCACTCAACAACGCTGGCATCGGCGGTGGGAATTCGGTGGCGGTCTCCAAAATTTCCAGACCACCCCAATTGCACGATCTGGACGCCCGTACCGCACAGTAAAATGGTAAGAAAGTGGAAACCCCTCGATACAGACCGAAAAAACACGTAGAGGCGCAGTTGGGACTTAAGCAAGCGAGATTTAAACGGTAAAGAGTCAAAATTCAATGGAGGGACGCGGTAATCATTCTTTTCCAAGCCAACACCTCAATCCTGAGAAACTGACGTGGAAAGATGGACTCCTTCTCCTTACGTATGCCAAGACCAGCCATGCTAATCCATCCCGCTCCTCCTCCCACCCAACCCCACCCCACAGATCCAGCACCTCTCTGTACGTCCCCCCACAACTGAAACATATCATTCCAAAATCAGCCCGCCAATCACAGCCAATTCCAAAGTCACGCGAAAAATGTATGGAGTCAGGAGCTGGAACACCAGATTTGGAAGAGCGGATAGAAAGAGGTTTGGAGAGAGTGGGCGTGGAAGTATGAGTTGAGGGGAGAAAATTATAAGGAGCAGACAGAATCTGTTTTCTTTGACACTGCTCTGAAAAAAGCTAATTAACGTGTTTTGTTAACAGATCACAACCTGATTTTAACCCTTACAAAACCTCACTAGATGAATCAGAAACCATCGATAACATCTTAAGCGGGAGAAAGCCTCTCGCCCAAAGCGATGGAAGAAAAAGATCCTAAACTAGGCTGGAATGCCGTCGGTAAGTCGCTCTCTCTTCTCTCGCTCAAGCTAAACACCCACTGCCGAAAATCGTATCCTAATCTTCGCCCAGACATCTCCTCCAAATTGCGCCCCTCCCCCTCTGAAATCCAAGCCCTGGGCCCCGACTTCGTCGCCGATTGGGAGCGCGACTTCGCTCCGTATCCTACCAAACCACTCATGCTTTGCGCTGTCGTAAATGCCTTTCTCGCAGATCAATCACTAGTCGAGCCCGGCCAGTACATAACCATAGCGCCTTATACCGGCTACCCTATTCACGAGGATCCATCCACATCACCGACCCATCTGACGTAAAGAACGGTTATGAATTTGATTCTGGCTTTTTGAGCCACCCAAGTGATTAAAAAAGCAGTTATGGGCCTATAAAATGCAGCGGGAAATCGGTAGACGTCTACTTATGTCCGCGGCGAGTTAGCATTGGGACATCCGAAATTTGCAAAAGGGTCTAAAGCCGCAATTGAAGAATGGTCTAAAGCCACCATATCTGCAGGAGGCCAGACGTGGAGATAGAAGATATAGAATATAGCGCTGAAGATGACGCGGCAATTGAAGACTGGATTAGGGAGAATCTGAATACGACGTGCACTCGCTAGGAACATGTGCGATGAAGCCGAGGAAAAGGGAGGGGTAGTTGATGCGAGTTTAAATGTGTATGGGAACGCGGGTTTGAAGATTTGTGATTTGAGCATGGCCCAGCGAACGTGGGAGCTAATACAAATAATACAGCATTTTCTATAGGAGAGAAAGCGGCACTTATTATTGGAAGGGAGCTGGGGATTGAGGTCTAGAGACAGTGAGAGAGATTTGGAAGATTGGGGGATACGTCAGCATCGAACATCAGTGATTGGCTGTGATCTGGAATCGAAGGTATAGTAATTTGCTTCAAGACGTTTTCTTACTTGATTGGCAGCGGTATATTGACTTACGTCGAATTGATACTTGAAATAATACCCAATTAACTTGACTCATATCCTCGTGATCACAACGCCCTTCCTCCCATAAACTTAGTTTACTTCACTTGAACTTGCGATCGGCAGTCCTGTAACAAATATTCAGATCACCACTTTGAAGATGTATATTAAGATAACGGAATGAAATTGTGTAGCCGAGGGTTAGCCTTCCACAACAGGCGGACACTCGTCTATTGACAATTACCATTTGTATCACAATAGAGTATGCAAATACCCCTTAGTTGATCCTAACACAGGCTAGTGCACCTGCCTTCTACACCCATAAACTTCCCTCCTAAACTTGAAACAATCACCGGCTCTCATGGCGACACAAGCAAACATAGAGCAAGCCATGATTAAAATCACATCATATCTCATACATTGGATCAGTACATCATAATGAAGTCCACATGTCATGCAGTAAAGTACAAAGAGGACAAAGTCCAAATCTCGCGGAAAATTTCTCAAATATTGCCTTGCCTGTCATAATAACAAAGATACTGTAAAAAGGGGTTCGATACCATCAATAATTAGCATCGAAAAAAGGGTTCAGGCCAAAAAAAAAGGAGACCGTGCATCAATAAAAGAAAAAAAAAACAATGACAAGATCCATTCCCCGAAATTCCTCCCATTGCACGCCAAATGTTTCACAACTGGTTCCATCCGTCCATCAGCCATTAAGGTTATCTATTTCCTATTTCCCCTCTTCCTTCCATAGCTTCGTGAGTGCAAGGATTTGCTATGTGATTTGCCGCGATGCTTTGCTAGCAAAGGCAGCGAAAGACAGACGAAATACAGAGGCCGATCCAAGGGACCATCAGTCTAATGCGGATAAACGAGGAAAGGAAAGCAGGAGTTCGTAACGTTCTAGGCTCATAAAAACCCCAGATAAGAGCGACCGACAAACAACAACAACATCATCATCATTATCTAACAACATCCACACCAGACCCTGATTGCACCCCTTGGCCTTGTCCAACTTGTACGGCTGGCTTATTGTTCGCTGTGGTTGTGCCAATGCGTTCCTTGATTTGGCGGGCCATAGTCAAGAAAGCCTGCTCGACATTACTGGCATTCTTAGCGGAAGTCTCGAGGAACGGGATGCCGAGACTGTCAGCAAATTCCTAAAACAAGACAAGTTAGTTGCAATTTTCTTATAATCCGGGCAGGGCCTAATCTGGAGTCCTATGTGATTGTGCCCGTGCGATAGTATGTACCTTTGCGACAGTGTAATCAACGACCTTCTTGTCTGACATATCGCTCTTGTTTCCTACGAGGAGCTTGTTAACGCCCTCTGTTGCGTATCTGTCAATCTCTTGTAGCCATTTGCTTGACATTGTTGAATGAGTCCATATCGGTGACATCGTAGACAACGCAGATACCGTGAGCGCCTCGATAATACGATGATGTGATTGTACGGAAGCGCTCTTGTCCAGCGGTATCCCACTATGAAAGGGTACCATTAGCACATTATCCATGCAATGTTTGCTTTCAAATTTGCTTACGATTTGGAGTTTCACAGTCTTTCCATCCAACTCGATTGTGCGGATTTTCTACCTCACCATCAGCAAACAATACTCTGTAGCCCTGGAACAGCAAAACCCACAAAATCAACACCGATAGTTGAAATGTAACTCTCAGTATATGTGTCGTCTGCAAATCGCAATAACAGACAGGACTTTCCTACACCGGAATCACCGATAAGGAGAAGCTTGAAGAGGTAATCGTATCTATTGAGTTCATCAGTTGGAGTCCGTTCAGGATATACATGTTGGCGTGGACCACTCGAGCGTATATTGTGCGATGGTAATGGCATCTTTGTGGGGATTCATAAGGTACTCTGCAAATAGAATGATCAGTATTTCTTCTCTTGAGATATAATGTAGATGGCGGTTTCTTTGAAGTTGATGAAAGGATGACGTTTGACGTTGATTTGAGGGGTTAAACTTACTACTCTGGATTCATCTTTGCGGTTGTTCAAAGGTGTTTTATTGTGTATTGAGTTTGTTTGATACCCCTTACTTATCCTTTTCGATGTCGTTATGGTTGTAGTTGGAGAACAAGATACCGCGAACCTACAACTGTGTTTAAGGTGCAGAAGGCGGTCCACGAGCGTTGCTTAGACGAGTATCACGTGAATTGGAATCAAACTAGGA
This sequence comes from Monilinia fructigena, assembly GCA_003260565.1. Taxonomy (NCBI): domain Eukaryota; kingdom Fungi; phylum Ascomycota; class Leotiomycetes; order Helotiales; family Sclerotiniaceae; genus Monilinia; species Monilinia fructigena. The sequence continues at coordinate 915,083 of QKRW01000007.1, read as the reverse complement.
AACTAGGATTATATGAGGGTGTTTGAAGGTGAATGTCTCTGAATTATATTGAAGTTATAAACATGATCAAGTGAAAGTTCTTTGTTCTTTGTTAATGTCTTGATGTCTTGATGTATCGAAGACCTCAAACAGTTTCAATGATTCAACCTGATAGTACCTACCTATGAATGTGTGATACTTGTGATATCGATTCATTCCAACTCAACTCAACTCACTCCTGATCAACTGACCTTTTGACCTTTTGACCGCTTTGTATCTAATCGGCAATCAGCAGGCAGTAAATTCGATTGATAAAGCTTGGATATCACTGGATGTAGAAAAAGGTATAGATTTCAATTACAATGATAATGATGACAATGATAGATATGATTATCACTTTTCTCTCCTTGAATTGCTAAAGTATTGAAGTCTTTTCGAATGAACCATTTCTATTCAAGCTGATGTCGAAATCTCATAGTCTCCTCCGCCTTACTCGAAGTTGGCCTTTGAAGCTCTCTCCAACTTCTTCAACATGTCAAACACAGCTTGCCACTCCCTTTACATTTCAGAATAGCATTCGATGTTTGGCAACTGTTAACGCAGGTTCTCAATTACTAGCGGTGTCATGGTTCACCGGATCAATACCCCTCAATAAAAATTCACCTCCCGAACCCAATAATTCGGATAAGCCTCCCAAAAATGAGAGAACAGTCAAACTCGGGAAAAGCAAGTAACCCTCTTTCCCCTCAACGTATTCACCATCTCTTGTAAATAATATACTAACCATCCCCAGCTCTTCGCATTCTCCAAGATCGACTACCTACCCTTCTTCAGTCACCCCTCCCACAAGAAATTCTCTCCCCTCAAATAACCCTCCATCTCTTTCCTTCCACTCATCCCCACCTCCCTACCGTCTCTGGCCGCGTCGCCTATTCCGCCGCGCTTTGGACTTCTCCTATTGCCTGGGGCCGTGTCCCTTTAGTCGGAAATGTCAAGCTTGAGATACTTTCTGAGCGGATGAGCCAATCTTCATCTAGAGGATCAAACCGCGAACAGTTGATAGTGCGATGGAAAAACCATTGGCAAGACGAAGAATAAAGGAACAGGAGGGTTTTATAAGGGTATTGGGGCAAGGGAGAATGTGGATAAGATTACAGAGTGGCTGGGGGTGGAAGCGGGGAGGACGATAGTAAAGAGTTTACTGGGCTTTTCCTCTTTGAATTTGATGAAGAAGGGAGGATATGGTCGCATACTATTGAGCATGTGCAAGAAGGGGGAAATTGGGAAAGGGGAGTCGGAGCTAAAGTTGTAGGGCTGACGGATTGGTTGCTAGGGGTATGAGGAATGGGAGAGATGATGAAGGGGCTCCTTGTCCGGCGTTTTGGGCGTCAGAGCATGATGTGAAGAGGTGATGGAGCAATTTTATGATACATGGAAAGGAAAATTTTGATGGGGAATACAAATGGATTTAGCGTACTGGCGTTTGGATGGAAAGAGACTTTTGGGATCTTGTAAAAATACTGGACATAAACACCCCTCAATGAAGTAATGAAATAGCTCTCAAGTATTTAGTTGCGAAACACCGACCTTGCAAAATATTTAAATCGTGCCATTGGATGTATGGAAAGGTACTTCGCGTAATATGAGCAAACAACCTGATATTCTTCGCTATGATGGGTGATTTCATATCCTCTTCTAGGCACTACTATGTCTCTCAAGATTACTGTCCCAATTGATCTTACCATTGAAACCAGATGAGATGTTTTACTTAAAATCTCAACCCAACTTCGCTACATACCTATGTACAAGTATAATAGAACAATTCGCTCCAGCCACACTATTCGCAGACCGAGCACACTTGTTCAAAAGCTCGCAGAAGAACCTACAAACAGCAACTGTTAATCATTCTCTGATCAAGACATTATGTGTTTGTAAGATATACACTCACGATGAACTCATGATTTTCCATCGAGCCAAAAACCGGACTTCTTCCCAATCTCATCTGGGTTATTCTTGGGCTAGATATACCAAAAGCCAACTTGGCAAGGAGTCTAGGATCATCGCGCGCCGAAACCATATTAAGAATACCATCAAATGCCAGTTGATCGAAAGGAATGGGGGGAGGTGTTTCAAATCTTAACGGCTCGTGAGTCAAGCACCATTGACAATGGCCGCACTCATCTTTCCCATCAGGGAGTTGATCACAAAATGCTCAGCTAGTTTTTTAGAGAAACAAGAGCTGCCAGTAATAAGGTCTAGGACCTTTTCTGTTCGCTCTAGCGCTTGTTCTTCGCGGTTTTCATTACTGCGTAAATTGCCTGGGCGAGTATCTCAATCTCTGATGTAGTCTGGGGGGGATGTGTGGTGAGCTTGTAGACATTCATGACCCGACTTGGTTTTAATTCCAGAACTCCTTCAGCATTCCACTCGCTAAGCTTAGCAATAATTTCATTTCTTTCGACGCCATAAAGACGAGCCGCACTATCCACATCAATGTGATGTAACTTGGATGCTTTTTTTGCTACCGTATGCGATCGCTGCGGCTGTCGCGCTTTGATCTGATATAATTTTAGCATCATATTTGTGATTGTTTGCAGCGTATGTATATTTCTGGTACATCGGTGTAGTGGCACGCAAAAGACCATGGGTGAGCTCTAACTCGGCGTATATGAGACCCAAAACCGTGGGTCTAATATCAAATTCTCTCGATTGATCACTCGGCGATCTTTGAATCTCACCATGGATTGGAAGTTCCTTCGTCGTTGAATCAAAAATGTCGTTCAATAAGCGGTAGATGGATCCTCGAGATGGTAGATCACCCCTTGCGAACAATTCCCGAAAATGAAGATCTTCACCACATACAAAGAAGAAACATGTGGAGGTATCTCCATCTCGTCCACTTCTTCCGATCTCCTGACCTGTTGCGAAGTTAGCAGGAGAGCTTGCGACATAGGATAAAGAAATCGGGGGCTTTGGACGCTTGAGTTTGGATAGGATAATGAGAACCAAACTTCATAGTAGTATAAGAATCCAAGGCTCAGCAAAGGAAACTCATCGAGTAACTAGGAGAGCAGTAGTCATTTAAATAGAATATTTGGCGTGGGAGAATACCGAGACTATAGTAACTGGGAACTCAACAAGAGGATGCACTGACTGTAAGACTCCAAACTTTGAGGCACACTGAAATGGACGACGTTACGAATCGAGCCCTTGTCTATACCCATGCCGAAGGCAATCGTTGCAACCATAATCAAATCAGTCTTCATGAACTCATCCTGCAACTGTGTTTTAGCGTCAGTCGGCATTCCTGCGTGGAATGCTTTAGCTTTAAAGCCCTTCTGCCTTAAAGAAACGCAAGTTCCTCGGTGTGCGCTTGTAGAGTAACATAGATGATGTGAGCCTTTGTTTTGTGTAAGAAGTCGACAAGCTTGGGAAATAGATCTTTTTTTCTCGCTCCAGACTCAGCTAACATCGCAAATTTGGTCGATACATAGAGGTCCGAAAAATTCCAGAGTTATTGATTTTGAACGCATCACAGATATCTTGTGCAACACGAGGGGTGCTGTAGCAGTCAGACATATCACTCGCTCTGCCTTGATTTCATCAGCAAAACGGGCAATCTCTACTCATCGTTAGTACTAAATCGATTTTAGTGAAACTGGGAAAACACTCAAGTAATCAGGACGAAAGCTGTGACCCCACTCGCTGATACAATGCGCTTCGTCGACTGCAAGTAATCTGATACCTCCTCGGACGTACTTCATTTGCTCAATAAAACCTTCATTGTTCAACCTTTCCGGTGCTACATAAGTAACTTTAATTCACCACTTCCAACTGGTCGCATGTTTTGATGTAGTCTTCTCTAGTTTTGCTTGAATCGAATGTTGCTGCAGCAATACCACGACGAAGGAGACCATCCACTGATCCTTCATCAATGCTATCAGTGGCGATACCACCAGGGTGACTGTATATTAACAGTGTTAGCATTCTCCTCCGAAGAACATCAAAAAAATCAACGAAGCGAAGAGAGAGGAATCTTTCACTAATAAAGACCCGATGCTTTGATTTATACTATGTACCTCATGGCACACTTAATCTTCACTCACTTCCATGCTCGCCCTCCTGACGGAATTCAGAAGTTTATTTCCTCTTCGAAGCCAGTGCTGGGATTTGAAAGCAGAGACTCTTTCACCTCCTGTGGGAAAGAAAACAGCGGCACTTTCGCCATCAAGAATTCTTGATATAGCTTGTTGTTGCTTCAATCGGAATGACTTAAACCCAAAATTGCTACTCAATGCAGAAATTGCCGATTGAAAGACCTTAGGGATACCCCAGTGGCCTGCCTTTTATGGCCGAGGAGTTTTCTTCGATGAAGCCTTTCTTTTGTGACTCTGGCTGGTGCAGGCAGCATCGACCGCGTTTGTCAGATCTATCAGAGCTGCTTTATCACAGAACTAAAGCATATTGATCAATTCTTGGATCTAGCCATAGTTTGTGTACGTGAAACTAGAATTTGATATCTTCTGGTAGCCAAAACATGAGAGAAGGGAAAATGGGTAGTAATCGATGTCTAATATTATTGTGTATAAAGACAAGAAGACGACCAATTTTGTGTTGATAAAGACAAAAGAACGAAGATAGAGCACGTCGGCTCGCGCCTTGATCAAAGTCACTGATCAAATGTGAGTGGATCAATCATCAATCAAGGTTTACAATTCGCAATTTCATGTAGTTGTTATCTGATATCCATAAGGCTGGGCCGCAATCAATTGCTTGAGGATCTAATAATTGATTCCTCGTTGAGAAGCATGGTTTTCCGAGCCGTTAATGGCACTCGTCCATTTTAGGTAAAGTGCAGTACTTTTTCCTATAACATTTTATGATTGTTAATTTAGAGCAATAATCTACAATCATTTAGGTTTCCGCAAGGCCGCTCCTAGATGCTGACCTCATCTCATAGTGGTAATCAACGCCCCTTAAAAAGACCATTACAATACAAATTTCAGTGTTGCCACAACTTATAATCAAATTCATGCTTTAGAGCATTTGACTCCAATCAAAGACCGTATTTAATTCACTGCGACTTTGGTAGAAAGTTTCTCCTAAGTCTGATGGTCTGTTCATATAAAACGTCTTTGAAGGCGAATAGGAATGCAGCAGTCATAACACTTGTGAAACTTTAGGAGCAATCCCTGGACTAAGTCAGCGGCACGTTTCTTCGATAACTCCGAGAAGCAAAACTTACCTTTGTAAAACCCGCGTAGCCTTCTTCTTTCAATATTCTTTTCATGCCTTGGATCATACTTTCTTTTCCTCCATCTCTTCCAGCAACGTGCATGCGACTCTTGACTGTGATATAAGGATATGTAATAGAAGTAGCAAAAAGCTTCCTAAGGCGCCTAGAAGAAATGCCATGTGGTGTGATTCTCTCTTTTTCTCAATCATATTTTTCAACTGTTCGAATATTGTGTATTGTAATATTGGATTGATAACAAGCACCAATGCGGGCACAACTCCAGAGAGAGCGCCTGTGGACTTCTTTTTAATAAGTGCAAGCAATGTGCCGATAGTTGTAGTTTTTGCCGTCTTGACACCAGGCAAGACTTCACTCGTCTTCTTTATTCCTCTTTCGAGTAGTCATCGGGTTTAACTACCAAATGGATTGTGAGCAAGACTGTCGCTGAGCCTGCAATTGCTCCCGCGATCATCGATTCGATTGTTGTAAGCTTTTCGAAGCTCGGCCAGCTTTAAGAGCCGTTCTCAAAATGGATCGAGTCCATTCATCCAATAATATATACAAGTTTTGACACTAATTCCGAAGAGTGCTGAATCGAGGCCAGCATAAGGCCTGTAATACTTCACGTTCTATGATATGCTTAACAGCGTCGAGAAATCCGAATCGGCACGTCTTGATTCGACTTGCGCGCGTGTAGAGAGAGTAATAAGGGATAGCTTTCAATTGTTAATACCGAAAATGCTCAGGAGGGATATGGGTCTAATACGTAAGACCATAGAGAGAATGCCCCGCCAGCTCCAGAAGGCATGACAACATTGTCTGATTTTGAGCTGCCATAGTTTTGACAATAAATGTTGCAATGAATGGCAGACGGTTGAATTTAAGTTTTGATGAGGAATGTTAATTTTCAAAAGGCTTTGGGAAAGCTTTATATAGAATAAAGGTTGCGAGAAGGAATGAAGGAAGAGGAAGTTTACCTATCAAAGCATCCATCCATCATACTAGTAATCTAGTACGTACCAATATCATGTTCCAACTTCCAATGTACCGAGCATTGTGAGCCACTTGCATTCCCGACATCCTCCACTTTTATTAGATGACTAACAAATGTTTCACGTGTGCTTGATCAAGTAGCAACAACTCGGGTCTATACGAAGGATGAGATGCATGATATTATTAGTAAGCAGCGAGCTGGGAAATCTTAACTTTTGTTCCTCAATAATTCATCAAAGTAAAGTAATAAATTATCATCAATTATCTACAATTCTCGTCAACGCTAAATACCCCTTTTCTTGGTTTTGTTTAACCTATCGCGAAGTGTATCAACAACTTCATCATTTGTTGTATACCGTATATTGAACACTGGTTGCTCTTGGTTTTCAGCTGTCTGTCGCATAGATCTGAGTAGGTATCATTAAGGGTATTGGAAGAGGAAAAAGAAGAAAAACGTGTCTTCATTAACTTAGCCATTCTGTGTTTTTTGGACGAATGATTTCAAGTATTAGGATTAAATTTCATTATTTCTATCAAGTCATTGTCTGATTATCAACGACATTTCATTTGTTTTTCAAACTACATATCTCATTGCCCTTGCCAGAATTAACCTGGGCCATCTGATAACCCAAAAGTTGGAGAAAAAATGCTTCCAGTGCGTCATGTCCCTGCAATGATTCCTGAAGTCACAAAACGTCGATTGGAAAGTAAATATACCCCAATTGCGCCTCAAGGAGGTGAGCAATATTCAAGCCCACGGCCAAGTCTCATGTGCAAATGCTCTGGATCGGGTGATGCCTGAGCCTTCAGTCCAACCTTCATCACTGGGAAATTCATCTTTAAATCAGCAGAACCATCGATGTTTACCCTCGATAGAAGTTACAGACGAGAACTTTGACGATGCCTATGTTGACTTTTATCATGTACTGCAACCCTGCTGTGGCATCAGGCACAGATTCTGCTGAACTCCGGAAAATATTTCGAGCCCCCCCAAAGAGTGACAACAAAAGTTTCAGCACTTTTACATTATTCGAATTGATTCGCAAACTAGAGAATAAGGAAATCAAAACATGGGCGCAATTGGCAATAGATCTGGGAGTTGAACCTCCTGCTTTGGAAAAAGGTCAAAGTGCTCAAAAGGTCCAACAGTATGCGGTTAGGCTCAAGGTATGAAAGACGATATCAAAATCTTAACAATCGAAACTAATGATATTCAGCGGTGGTTGCACGCAATGCATGTTGATGCTTTTTTTGAATACCTATTGAACAAACCTCATGTGTATTGGACTCAAATACCATCACCTAATGAACCAGCATCAGAGCTTGGCCGAGATGGAGTGGCAGCTGATGAAGATTTGGCTCTTCGTGCTTTGCTTCCAGAGACACGACCTAAGCGTGGACGAAAAAAAGGCTGAAGATAGAGATGATGATGACTTGAGAAGATCACCATCCAGCGTCCTCGTCTACACTCACCTAGTTTATCTGAAGATTTTATGATTGCTAGGACTTCCTTGCATCCGGATAGTGCTACACCGGGACAGCAACCTCATCTTTTCAGCAGAGTTTTGATACTCGATTGAGCCCATGGTCTGCAACAGAAGTTCGAGGTCCCTAGTGGATAATTTTAGATGGGGTGCTCCACCAGAAAGTGCAACTCCTTTATCAGCTTATCCACAATCAACCCTTACTCCCTCAACCAGAACTCATCTTTGGCCAGATAACAGCGAGCCTCAATCAGCTATAATGCCAAACAAATCTCGATCAAGGCGTCGTCATGGCCCGGCAGTATCATCAGCATGGCCAAGCAATGGCGGTGCCTCTGCTGGAAAGTTGCGAGGCAGACCGCCAAGTAATCGTTCCGTTACTGATGGGCCATTCTCGACATTCCCTGCGAATCCTGGTTTCAATTGGAGACACACCAGCCGCTACACTATAGTAGCAGATTCCGAAATTCCCAACTTTTTTCCTGGGGGTGTAAGATCTGATTCATCTACTAGTACTTCACAAACTCAAACCCAGAATACACGACCAAATCGACTTTCACTACAAGTTCCACAACGGAAAGGTGGCAATGTCAGATTAGCGACACCACCTCCACCCGTCGTACTTCTCAATGGTGAGACCGATACAAACATGCACCATGACATAATGAACCAATCTCAACAGACATCTTTGATGGAATACTTTAACAACCCTACCAACGGACCTCAAGATCCGAGCTTCGAGCACTTTGTCAGCATCGCATTTCGTCAAAATTGAAGATTTCGACCGTACCAACATCGATGCTCTAGAATCACATTTCATCGGCGAAATTCTCGTCGCCGCATGGTATGATGTAGCCGGAAATTCCATTCAACGCTGTTCGATAGATGAAGCATCCAAAATATGCAAACAGGTTATTCGAAACCTTCAAGCGGAATCTAGCAGTACAGAAGCATTCCTTATTAATCTCTCGGCACTTGCAGGCGCGGCCTCTCATGACGCGTCTTCGCGTTACAAGACTAGAATTTCCGGGTCCCCACCAAGAACAGATTATGAATGTCATTGGAAAATGAGATTTGGGAGCCTTGAAGGGGATTTCACCATCAGAGCTACTGTGGTGGAGGAGAATCGGGAAATGGGAGAAGGAATAGGGGAGATTGGAGGGAGAGGGGGAGGGAGAGGCAGAGGCAGAGGGACAGGGAGAGAGGAGGAGGAAGAAAGTTGGAAGGCTAAATATTTGAATTTGCAGCAGCAAATTAAGGAGAGGGATGTAAAGGTTAAAATGTTGAAGAGATCGATGGTAGATGCGCTTGTCATTAGTGAGGAATGGATCAAAGGGGGAGAGGCATTTCCGAACCAGGGATAGGAGATTTCAAGGGGCGTTAGCTGAAGGGTTGAAGTGAGTGGTCGAGGGTTCGAGAGCTTGAGGAGTTAAGATGCCGGTCGTTGGATGGGATTCGTTTCTGTTATGTACATCCCCGGAGTATCTATGTGGAATACACACGTCCAGGACACAGAATACAGGTGACTACGCAGTTAAATCTCCAAACTGCATACTTTTACATCTACTTTCGCAGCAGAGTTTTTCAGAGCTAGCGCAAGGTTCTAGGATATGGGTACTGATTGCTATACTAAACTTATAAAACTGGAACTTTGCACTCCTCTTACTTAGGCTAGGTACTAAAAGGAATATTGATTGCTCATTCCAAAATTCACATTCAATCAATCATCCGGCGTCTGAGGATTATTACCAAATATGTGATCATCTACCATGGAGTCTAGAGAATGATTACAAACATATGTGATATTGTACCACGGTGAAATGAACTGGTATATATGTATCCATAGATCCTTCGAATGCTGAGAATAGCTACTATTGATTATTGATAGGACATTCAGCAAAGATTCAAGTCGAATCCCTCTTTGTAATCCGTTATGGTGATTAATTTCCATATTTGTGAGAACCGAGAGGAAAAGAGAGGGGGAGATAGATTTTTTTGGACAGAATACATGAGTCAAAATCATTAGCTTATTCCAGATTAAGCTGCAACTTACAGTACCCGTGGACAGTAGTAACATTATGATAAGATCTTGCATATCACATGGGACCCCACCTCGCTCTCTCATTTCCCCGCACATGAACTAAAAGTCAAATGCAAAGAAAAAAGGAATCATATGATGATATCTATCTATCACTCACCACCCATCCATCCCATCATCAAAAGGATCCAAAAAAGACAACAGACAAAAGATTGCTTGACCAGACTGGGGCACGATCCCAGGACCTTGTCCGTATTTAACAAGTGTTGGTTGTTAAGGACACGTGATAACCAACTACACCATCCGGCCTGTGATTGTTGGATGATCCGCGCGGTTTGGGGTATAGATTTGCTATCGGAATGTGGTGCGGGGCTGGGATGAGAACTTGTGAGGGAGTAAGAGAGACCTCGGGAGTCCTTTGTGTTTATCAAATCTTTAATGATAAGAACGATAAACGAATTCCAAGGTTAATTCATTACTCACTCATCACTTGTCTCGATTGCAATTGATAAATCAATATTATATTTCATCATATAGTAATGCCGCAAAATCATCTTACTATCTATGCATGCGTATGGATAATATCAAATGTTTTTTCATCCTCCTTTTTTGCATATGTCAATATTCCGATCCTTTCAATCCTCCCTTTTCCCTCTTTTGCACCGTGATCTTGTTGATATCGGTGGCTTGCAATTGCTTCGAAGATCTTTGTTTGCATTGTTTCTCGTCGGCTTGCTACCTTCAAAGTAAAAAAGTCTGTTATTGATATATATATATATATATATATATCAATAATAACAATTGATATATTACTCAATGATGATGATGATGATGATGATGATGACGATGTTGTTGTTGAAAATTCCCAAGTAGATGCATGCATATGCCATCAATCTTCATGCAAAGTTCTATTTCCATCATACCTTTTACCTTCACATCCAGGATCTATAATCTTTTAATGGTTGGTTTGGTCGCAGCTTGATATTTTCAAGGTCATTAACAAAGACACAGACTTGAACTTCATGTTTTCTCGAAACACTTCGATAGATTTGACTCTCACAAGATAAATGCAACACACACCTCATCATTGAAAATCAGGAGTCGGCAAGTGCTTGCTTGAATCAAACAACATTCATTATCTTTGTCTCATTCCAGAATCAATCAAGAATCGGAGCTTTCCTATTCGCATCAATCTGGGTTTCTTTGTCGTTATAATGCCTACCTCTATTTTCTCAATGAGAAGGGTAAACCCCCCAGGCCCTTAATAAGCCCTCGTTGCTATGCATATTCTTTGAAGACCTAAAGTTCCTTGTCCAATGCTCAGATCAAGAGTATATATACAAATTCTCACAAGATAATGCAACAATCATTTTATCATTCTGACTGCTTATACTGCCATCTATATTCGCCCAAGAACACAAAAATCTCAATATGCCTCCAAAGCCCGCTCATTGCAACCATGTCATTATATCAGACGAAGAGCTCAAATCTGGAGTCACTACTTTGGAGCATGTACAAGCCGGAGTAGAGGAGTTCCATAAGAATGGGATTGTAATTGTTGAGAATGCTATTCCTCACGAAATTATTGACATTTTTTTTTGAGAAGATGAATACCGATGGAGCCAAAAAACTAGAAGATCCGAATCTAGTCTTCAACCATGGCAACGAAAAAAATAATTTCTCAATATACCCTCCTCTATCTAAGGAATGGCTTATCGAAGATATATGGGCCAACAAACATGCGGCAGCAGTTATGGAAGCTATCATCGGCTTACCACAACTCGTATACGCAGGTAGCAATATTAATCTACCTACACAAGACCCGGCTGCTCGTCAAGCAGTTCATGTTGACTCTTATGCCGACCATCACAAGTTCCCCACCTGCATTGAAGTATTCATGTACCTCCATGACGTATCTCCGGCCAATGGATCCATGGAAATCTGGCCTGGTTCCCACGAAGGTTGGAATTTTAAAGATCTGGTAAACAATGGTCGTGGCTGGGTCAAAACCTCAACATTCATTCGGCGTGCCGAAAGATCTCCACCCTTCCAACCCACCATCCCCAAGGGTTCAATCACCATCCGCGATCTCCGTCTCTGGCACTCAGGCATGCCGAATCTTTCCGATCAGAACTGCATTACGATCGGCTTTCTACATTTTCCTCGCTGGTTCCGCAATCACATGCGTATCACTCTTCCAGCCGTCCCCCGCCGCATTGTGGAAAAATGGACCCAAATAGACGCTCTTGGAGCCGCAAATTTCGTTGATGGGAAATTAAATCACTTGGATCGGAAGTTGAGCACATTGGTCCCCTTGAACTTCACACAGGACCCAGAAAAGAGCAATCAACAGATTCGAGAGAAGGTTGATCTAGCTCGAGGGAAAGAGCCGAATTCGGAGCCTCGTGTTACGGCGAAAGATTATTGGACGCCTGGGACGCATAAATTGAGTGATAGGGTTACGAAGGATGATGCCACTGAAGGAAATCGGAAAACCATACGTGAAGGGGAAGGGAAAGAATAACCCCCTGAGGTCCAAGGGCGAGGAAGCTAAGAAAGATGACCCGTTAAAGCCGAAGAGTGAGGGCGTTAAGAAGAGGTCTAGAAACCCAAGGAAGAAGTCGACGAAGCAACCCCATGATGTGCAATCGGGAGGATGATCAGGCTTTCAAATGTTCTCCATCTATGATTAATCTCTTATGAGTAAATAGTATCAATAAAATGTACCCATGCAGTTTTGACTTCCAAACAACCATAGAAAATAGCTTCCAGAGCGTCTTTTCACTCTCACGTTTTCGTCTTGTCCTTTGAATAACTACAGATTGTCAAATACAAACCATGCCCAAAACCAAAAATCCCACGGCTAACCCCCCCTTCCACGTCTCAAATAGGAAGATCCGAGCTCCCAGACCTCGGCTCGGCATCTGATCTCTCGAACAAAGTAGCACAAGCGAGTTTCCCATCATCCCCCTCGAAACCCCCCCCAATACCTACCCCTCACACACACATCCATCGCAGATATCCAAACGAACAGTCATCCTCCGAGGAGAGAACTTCCAAATACCCATCGCCGAATCGGCTGTCGAGTTAACTTAAGAGAGCTAGTGAGAAGCGATATCGATTTCCTAATTATATATATCAAACATATATACCCAAGATTGACAAACCATGCACATAGATAGATAGCCAACCGTACCGCACAACCAACCCATTAAATTTCATAGCAAAAACCGCAGTAATCAGACCCCGTTAACGTTAAGTATTTTCCATCCTCTGGAATCGTTTCTTGGGGGGCAAGAGAGTGGGAAATCCAATATGTAATTGGAATGTATAATGGAGATGTTGATGTTGATGAAATGAGCGTATGCGCAGTGTTGGACTATGCAAGTCAAGCTTATGGTTAACATTGGATTTCCTTGTCGATGAGCTCGAGGCCTAGGAAGATCCGTGGATTTATACTATGCATGGCGGTAGGTACCTAGATGTACCAGGTAATGTCCGCACCTATACTCACAGCACGTCTATACATGATCTTACTGAGCCGTCTCAGACAATACAGGTCTCAGCGATACCATGATGATCAGCGTCGCCATATATATTAATCGCCATACGATTGGGGGGTTGCGGGGTTATTCGATTGCTTGAGAGATAAAACCTCAGCCATGGCCATTCGCCACGTGTTAACCATGCAGGAAGTCTGGGGTGTTTGACAACTATTATCATTCGTAACATCTTCGGTCTAGATCTCACTGACTTGGCCGAAATAGCTTAATCTATAATCTGATGCTTTCTAGAGAAGGGTAATTTCCTGCAGGAATGATAGACTGCTTGCCGCTGATAACGAACACGAAGAAGAGAAATCTCTCTCCGGCTTTGTGTTCTGAGAGTGTGTCGCTGGATTCGTAGGGGGGAAGTTTAGGGCCGAAGATCTCAAAAGGGGGAGCGAATGGAAGGGATGTATGCATAGTCTCTGGTCATGGAGAAAATGATAATCGAAAGAGAAGGATAGGTTGTGCTGGCTGGAAGGGTTGTACCTTGTATTTAGGACTTGTTAGGTATTATTTATGAAACATGTCTTCTTAGAAATTTGGTGCTTTACGACCCATATACTCGCACTGGCGAATTCCTCTTACAGTATTTTTGAAAGCCGTTCAGATTTTCAACTCATGGTCCATGCAAGATAACCATACAAGATGAATTCAGTATCTCAAACGCTTAAAACACCAGCCTCAGTCTAGATATCGGAAACCCGGCCTTACTATCTGCTAAAAAGCTACACGACCCGCACGCAAACGCTCCATCGCCCTAGCCCTAGCCCTAGCCCAAACCAAAAAACAATTGCCATCTCGCCATCCCAACCAACCTATCCAGGAACCCCACATGAGCATCCTCCAAATACCCACCCGCACCCGCACCCTCTCATTCCTCATCCTTACCCGGAACGAACAAATCCATAAACTCACACACCGGCATGCCAAAAAACTCCATGCTCTTCGTCTTTTCAAAAATCGTATCGATTCTCCGCGCGCTCAACTGTAATCCGAGGTTCCTCCGCGCCTTCTCCTCGATCAATTGTAGACTTTCTCTTCTCCTCGCGTGACCTTGCGGGAAGTGAATCACTATCTCATCTAATTTCGTGTCGTCGTTCAGAGTGACTTTTATGGCGTTGGCCAGACTGCGAAGGTCTTGGTCGTGGTAGTTTCTGGTGAAATTCTGCATCTTCTCTAATCGTGATTTTATCCCTCAGTTCTTCTACGCGAGGGTCTTTGGACCAGGAACTGGTGTTTTGATAATCGTTGGGTTCGGGTAGAGCATTCTTGAGGAGGGTGAGAGCAATCATGTAGCCGAGGCTGTGATCGCGATCTGAGGGCGACTGGAGGAGTACCCTGTTTATTCAAAATGATCATAGCCGCTTCCTGGGTACGCACTTGGATACTCTTGATATCGCTCGCGGATAACTTCCTTTCTTTTAATTCCGTGCAGGTTAATAGTGCGGCCTCGAGCGCAGTCATACCATGACTTTCAGTCGTGTAGACTTTGAAAAAACACATTTTCGATGACGGAGGTGCCGAATGGTCGCGGGAGATCAAACGTGTTGCCCCTGAATAGAACATCGTAGAACCCGCATCGTGGAGCGCTCAACGCGGTCTTCACACCCGCTTGTCCGGTTTTCGCCATGAATGCTAATTGGACGGCTCGCATGCATGCGTCACCGGCAGCCCAGTTCTTTCTAGGGCCAACGTTGGGGAATTGACGATATGTACGAAGGGGATTACCGTCCGACCCAAGCGTGAGACACGGCTGCTTTGGCCCTTTCTTTGGAAAGACCCATAAGCCAGGATACGACGGCTGTGGAAGCTACTTTTACGAGAATGACATCGTCGAGACCGGCTTTGTTAAAGGCATTTTTGCCTTGGAAACAGCCTTGGATTTCGTAAGCTTTGATTAAAGCAATGAGAACGTGACGCATGGTTAGGATGGAGTTTGGGTCATCTTTAGAGATGGCTACGCGTGTGAGGACATCGGCTGTTGATAATATGGCTCCGAGATTGTCTGGATAAGGATCAAGGTGTTATCAGGGCAGGTGTTTCGGTAAATTAGAAAGGGGTGTTCCTCATACCAGATGGGTGAGTCCACTCTGCACCCAAAAAGACATCATTATGGTTAAGATATCTGATCATAGCTCCCATGTCAAAAGCCCCCTTCACCATATCAAGTTGATACTTTGTTCCTGGTAGCTTGAAACCATTTGGAATGGTATCGGGAGAAGGGAAATTAGGTCCAATAAGTTGAGAGAGTTCGGAACTTGTGGTGATACTTTCGAGACCAGCTCCTATAGCATCGAGTAAGGCCGAAGTTGCACGCGTCCATGCCTGAGGGGAGGTTATCTCAAAGTCATATGTGTAGTTAACGATATTAGTAATTTCTTCATCATAGCACGTGACGCCATCTCTGTCTACTTTCACATCCTTCGACCTGCGAGGGAGTGAGGCCGTAGAGGCCGACGTTTGCACTTCTGTCATCTTCATGATGAACAAGATTGAATGTTGTAACGAGAAAAGAAAGTAAAAGTGATGGATGAGGATAAGAAGAAGAATGCAAATGAGAACAAAAATGGAGAGAGAAAAAACAAGAGAGAAACTTCTATATAGTTTTGCATACTCTGAATGAAAACACTTGTCTTCCCCAATGCAAGATCTTAGACCTCCCAAGAAAACCATCGTTCCCATGGAATACTTGGTCCAATGGTTATCTCGATCGCCAGAATTAACAACGATGCAACAGCAAGGCGGTCGAATTACCGTTATGGTAAGCAAACCATCTAAGTGTCTCGTGATCAGGATATACGAAGTACAAGCTGAATGCTCGCTACTGTAGATTTTAGCGCGCAGCAAAGTGCTGTCAAACATGAACCTTCCTCTCCTGATTATGATCTTTGACAAGCAACTTTGTCCACCTCTTTGCATCCTATCTGAAAACAAGACCAGATGGAACTACATGAAAGTGGTCCCGGAACGAATTGAGAATTTCGAATCGCAGACGTGTACCCATCGAATATGCATATTTCCCCACTCGGTTCATTGGAATCACAGCCGCTGGTGATTAGCCTGGCTTTCCCTGCATTATTGTGAGGCCACGCATGTCAACGGTAAGATTTTCTTACAACACGATTTGGCCACGCTAGAGAGAAGATGTGGAATGGTCTTTCACAGTTTCACCAATTTGACTAATAATGATAGCCAATAGGATTAGCAGAGTGATGGTCCTTCTCCAATGCTTGTTGCTCATGCATGATTGGAGGGGGACATGAATTTAAATGTTCCGGAATTCAAAAGCATCTCAGCTGAATCAGAGAACGAGACGACGAGAGCAAAAAAATCAAAAACATACAACAGCAGGGATTCGCTGGTGGTCACCCACCCAACTACTAATCTGCCGATCTGAGGCTTGTGTATGGCAGAGCGGACGGGATGCCCAATTCTCCTCAGTCTATGGTCGTATGTGACAATCGAGAGCTTAACAAGATTTATATTAGGAGTGCACGATACGCGTATTGGGTAAAATCATCTTGCAAAACCCAAAAAATCAGAACACACCAGTGAATTTAGGTATTTTACTAGAGAATCCAACCCAGTGCTCGCATCTTCATTCAGTACCAACGCCGTTTTGCCCCTCCAACTTGGACTATTTTACCCACAAGTGAAAACACTCTTCTTTGCCTCAGTTGAATTACCCGTTGGTGCCCAATGCTTTCTCGCTCGAAGGATGAATACAGTAGCAACCGTATTGGATTTTTGCCCATGAGCTTCGCTGTCCATCTTCCCCTACTCGCACCATACACTCCCCAGTCGCAAACTTCTCGAGAAACCGGGCGGGACACTCACGTGACCCTACCGAGCTCGCACAACACGGCAATTCCCCCAGGTAAAAACAAGTTTGCATTATCAATCTGAGCGAGATTGACAAAAAGGTATATCTGGAATCGAAAAATATGTACAAAAAACATCATATGCATGGCGATGCGTGAGAAAAGCCTAGGAGATCGAGTCATCTTGATGACTTACAACCCTTAAGTCTCTGGCTAAAGTTTATAGAGAACACTTTTCTCGTTGACGGAAATATACAGAGTGATATAGCTCCTTGAATGTTGAGACCTTCAATAATTCGTGATGCGAGTACCCAGTCCCAGTTGTAGACCCGAAAAAGCAACAGCTGCTTTAATTTGGCCACAGCACAAAATTTATTCCGCAAAGCATCACGAGCGTTATCTACAGAATCCAAGGTACTTTCGGAGAAGAAAAGGGAACTCTGTTTTTAGGTTCTGAAGTAGATAGTGATGGCGATTTGGAAACATCACACTCCAAGATCCGGAAGGAAATGACGCCAGTTTTTTCACATGTACGTGGAAGGGGGTAGGGATATCTTCTGGTAAAAGAGAATGCCGAAGAAGCATGTTGACTGCCAGTTGCAACTCAGAGGGATGTTCTAGTATTCAGAACCTACAGAATAGTAGTCAATGCTAAAGTGGAAAGCTGGGACCGTGAAATTACTCTAGATTTTGGGTTGGAGAGAAGTTATTATTCATTTGAGGCATACTGTTAAGCTGAAATATTTTAAAGGTATTGCTATTGTAATTATATAAACTAGGAGTGACTGACTGGAAGCTTGGCTCGGTATTACTATTCTCATCACGAACCATCGATCCTAAATTAAAATCCACTCTCATGTGGTGAAACGTCCATCCTACTCTTGCAATCAACACCCCTTACTTCTTAGCCTTCAACTTTGCCTTCTCCAATGCACTCTCCAGTAATCCTTCTTGCGCCGCCATCTTTGTCAAAATAGGCCTAATCATACTGCCCTCACAATCTCCTACCATAGCCTCCACATCATGTCCGACCCTCCTCTCTAATCTTTCATCGCTCTCACTCCTCTTCCTGAAATGAATCCCCGCCTTAATCTTCACACAATTATATTGACTCTCCGCCGCCCTCAACTGACAATTTCTTCCGTTGCACAATCGCCCGTACAAGCTGGAACATCATATCCTCTTGATTTGCGCTCGATATATTGGTTAAACGCCGTGGAGTTATTTTCGAATACGGTGGTAAGATTGTGCCAGAAAGCGGGAGTGAGCTCTGCAGTGGCGGAAGTAAGGGGTGGGGTGACTAAAGGACCATAGGCGGCTTTGGCGGAATAGTAGGGTTTCCAAGTTGGTGCTGATTGGGTGGAAGAGGTGAGGGAGAGGTCTGCGATGTAGGTTGTAAAATCAAGAATGCCGTAAGTTTCAGGGTCGACGGAGTAGACACGGAAAGCAGGATAGCCAGAGGTGGGAGTCATGGCGGGAATGATGTAGGATACCTCCAGAGCGTTGGCTGCAGTTTGAGCGGTATAATCGCCGTAAGTGATTTGAAATTGGTCGCGGTGGGTATGTCCTGGATAAGTTAGCCAGGGGCGTATAAAGACGTTCTATCAAACTCACCAAAGAAAAGAGCGGCAATGGTAGCGGAATATCGCTGAGTTATCTGATTAAAATAGTTTGAGCCATCATGAAGTGCATCTCCAGATCCCATGGGCATATGTCCAATAATATAAACTCTTTGTCCCGCAGTCTCGGCTGCTTGAAGTTCAGTGACCAGCCATGCCAGTTGTCCGGAAGGATCTGTTTCCATGGTGGCCTCATAGAGCCAGTAATTAGATTTGTAATAGAGGTTGGTATTAATAGATATGATTCGCAAGTTTGATCCTGGTAACATTGTTGAGTAAGCACCAAAACTAGCGGCAGAGGATGCAGCAGTAGATCCAATGAACGGTATCCAGTTTGTAGAAAGTGTATCATATACCCATTGATAATCCGTAACGCCAACTGCTTTTGGCGGGAAAGAGTTGACCGGTGCCGCTTCATGGTTTCCAGTGGTTGCAAACAAGTTCGCTAGACCCGACATTCGACTGTAGGCATCATTGATATCCTCAATGTTACCAGTCGAATTGACAAGCCAGACAGCGCCTTCAACGACGTCGCCAGTGAAAAGTGTCGCTGTGGCATCTGGTGCAATTTCTTTTATAGCAGCATACATACTTTCTTCCAAGCTGACAGGAGAATCGCAATGGTAACTGCCAAATTCGCCAGCTGAATATGAGTTGTTCCCGGGTGCGTCTGCGGAGGTATATGATCTACAGCAAATAGACTTCGTGCAGTTGGTGTTTGCTCCGACCTGGTACTCTTGATCCACGTGGATATCACTAAAATGTACAATCTTGAGTGGTGTCTTGCCGCTCACAGCAGGACGTTGGGTTGCGGGCTTGGCACTTGGAAATGGAACCGTATAAGGAGTAACGGGTGGAGCATCACAAAGTCCAAAGAATGTTCTGCAAAACAATTTTGAAGTGTGCGATCCTATCTTCAATTTTCTCAAGTCATGTGCAATTATTGGCCCTTCGAGGCCAATTGCTCCGGCACAAACGTCTCTATCTTGGACCTGAATGAGTACATCAGCAAGCAAGAACACTTTTCAAGGAGAAAGCAGGGGGTTTAACTTACTCCAGCCATATCACATATTTCGGTCAAAGTATCGACAAAAGCATCATTTCCTAGCGCAGCAACACCTTTAAGCAGTAATAGTATTGCCTATGTTCAAATGCATTAGTCGCCTAGTATGATGAAGATATGCTCTGAAGCTCGACGAGAGACCTCTTCAAGATACGCTTTTGAAACTGACAAAAAGACAACAACTAAATGAAAATTATGGGAACTTGGCTACTAACATTACATCCACTACAAGTAGTTGTTGACTCGATAGCTTTCCATATTTGGCTTCCCGTATCATCTTTGACTAGTTCGGTAGCGTTAGAAAAATGATAATATTGCTGCAAGGCACAGGTACAGAAATGACAGAGGCTTCATCTTGAGCGATGAGCAGACACGAAGAAGGATGTGACCGTTTATTTTTCCAACCACTCGGGCAGTACCTTTTATAATTAAAGATCTGGTGAAAGGTGATAAAGATGGTGGGTATCACCGAAATGTCTCTGCCTGGGTAGGAAACGGGGAACAGAACATAAACTTTCGAACCAAATCGCGTGGTACACGAGACGATCTCTTGTCAAACAAGCATTGATCCATACTGGCAAGATTAGCAGGATTGATAGGGGCACTGAGGGGATGCTAAGAACAATCATGCTATCCGGTTGCCTTACAATTTGTAAAAGCGCCAATGATCAGCGCCAAGAATCAATTTCTTGACAAGGCTTTATTAACTAGCTTCCACAAATCGACAGCATCTGCGTCGGTGATGATACTTCCTTTGAGGTTCTACAGTATTTCATTGGACCCTTCTACCCCGCGATTGCATACTTTCCCCTGTGTGTGTGTACAGATATATGCCTTGCATACAGCCTATAATCGACCATTAGTATGTCGAAATCTGGTATCACGGTGCCAAATGAGTGGACGACATCAACAAGTGCAGCAGTACCAAAATGAACTTGTATTGAGAGAAACAACTTCCTTTTTGGGGCAGCTATACCCGTCCCCACAATGAAAACGTTTTTAATCAATCATGGATACTTAATTTAAGCCATCCTACAGTAGTGTACTCTGTAGTGGTTGGAGAAAGGGAACTTGTCCGGCACAGGCCGAAATGCCACATAGAGTAAGCCTACATGAACCTTATTACTCTAATCTAGATAACCCTGATAATCTTCATGCGGAAACTCAGGAGGAATAATGATGATCGGTGTGGCTTACACCGGTATACAGAAACAGTACAGTAGTACCACCAGCACATGCAAATAAACTTTCGTCTGATGGGTTGGACCTAGGGTTACTTCGTATAAGTCGGTGGAAATTTCGGTCTTTAGACTATATTTTCCGGAAGAAGTTTCTTACTTCTACAGTAGTTGGATTTGATAGGATACATACCTAGTAACCTTAATATAAACGAGCCTTGGCTCCGGTCACTCGATACCGGAAAATATATTCTCCGCGTTGCGCTTCTTGAAGTTCTTTCTTCAAAAATCATTTCTAAGCCTTCAAAGCTTTAAAATACTTTTCTGTTGACCAATAAAGTTTATGTCTTTTCAACGTTCTTCTTTCTATCAGCTCTGGCTTCGGCCCCTCGATTCCGGAAGAACAATTCTCCTTACTACGTTGTAGCTCTTTGAATTCTCTTTCAAAGACATCTTAAGAGCTACTCCATACCTAGTAAGACTTATTACATTATAGCTCATGGAGGTCTATTAAGACTCTTAATTTAATAATTATGATTGTTTAATCATAAGAATAACAATCATCATCACAATAGTAAAGCTATCATTCAAATCGTTATTACTTTCCTCAATTGAATGAAAGCCGTTTGTATTATCTTAATAATCTAGCTGGAATCAATGTTGTGTTCGTGGAGGGAGGGATGATATATAGAGATGCCATAGTATTGTGTCAACATGTTGTGCTAATTGGCCATGGGGTCAGATTCCAAGTGTAATTTGACTAAAGACTCTACATCCACTTTGCCGCTGTACTCCTTTGATATCGTTGTATACCAAAGCAAGGTGATGTTTGTTGTACATAGTCACACAGTACCTACTTAATTGAACTTGCATATCTGTGAAAGACTTCTGTTCCGTCTCTCAACCCTCGGGAAGACACCATAGGTATATATGGCCCTTCTGGCACTAAATAGGAAGTATCTGTAGGCATGGTTTTGATATATGAGACGATGACGGAACAATGCAAGGCATTGACGGTAGGAATCAATAAGATGCTCATGAGACTTGAGATCAACTGAAAGGTAGGAAACTAGAAACAAATAATATATTTTAGAAGTGGAAGGAAAGGTTCAGTATATGATACTTCTTGTTCTGATACCAAAGACCACTAGGACTTTGAGTGAACTCCAATTGCTAGCAAATATATAGAAAAAGTGTGGTCATACAATAATAAACATCAAACAGTCCAAAAGAACAAAAGAACAAAGGAACAGACAGATACAGAATCAAATGGCTTGTACAGTCATCATTTGTTGTTTGAATGTGGCTGATAGGATAGGAAAGGCTGACAAAGTTGAGTCAATCTAATAATCTGGGCTACCGTATCTAGTTCCTTGCCCCTCGCTCGGAACAATAACGGACCGAAACTAAACTTCCTCTACATCTTCCCTTACACCGCCCTAACCTTTTCACTTGTCGGTGAGAGATTAAAACTGGCATTACTTGATTCCTCAACTCGTTCAACTCTTGTTGATATTTCTTGAATAGTTGGACTCAGTATCGAAACAAGAGATCGACGCGATTAATCTGACAAGATGGGTCGCAAACCTGATCGTAAGTTCCTCCAGTTTGAATTGTCTCAAAATCTTTAATTTGAGGATCTCAAAAATTCGAGTCATCCTCCACCGATCTTTCTAAACAAGAATATTCACTAACCATATCAATAATTAACAGCGTTAATCCTTCAGCATTTCCAAAGAGGCGCAAAACTTAATGACTCAAGTAACAGGTATCAGCACACCTGTAGGGCTTGTGGTGAAAAGTTTCCAAAAGGAAGGCGTGAAGGTTTGGTAAAGCATTTCAACAAATGCCCTGCAGTGAATGAAACTGAGAGAGCGAGACTGGTTTTAGAATTTAATCTCCCACAGCAAGCTCAAACCCAAACAAATGGCATGCAAAGTGGAAGCCGTCAAGCATCAATCCGTGGTGAAAGACCACCATTCCAAGGTATGACTGCCTTGGAAACATTGGCAGAGGTATCAAGAGTTCGGATGGCTGAGTCGGAACCACGTCTTCATAATGGAAGCTCACAACATGGTGACAACCAATTACCAATGTCTCTGGATAATGAACTTGAGCTTCAAGAGCAATACACATTGGATAATCCTCCAATGAGCTACGAGTCACGCTCCCAGCGCGACAAGAAAGGTAAGTGAAATTGATAACTTGAAAACCTGACTGGATGCTAACATTCTTGCAGGTATCAACCAGAAGGCCCATGGCAATGAACTCGGTCTCGGTCGCTCCCAATCCGCATCTCCTCACTCAATGGCTGCTACTGCTGCTGCTGCTGCCCGTTTCATTCCTTCAATGGTTGACCCCCAACTCTTAGATGAAGACGCTGCTGCACAGGAGAAGTTGTCTGATGACAAGCTTGGTCGTCAACTTGTCGAAGCCACCGCCATGGGCGATCGTCTATTTAACGGAAGCCCTGAAGGTGGTCAAAATTCTTGGATGATGGATGTCTCCATGCCCACAAGTCAATCAGCCGCGGCTCAAGCAATGCAGGTACAAGATCAAATGGCCCACATGGGTCAGATGGGTCAGATGATCTACTCTGAACACAGCCATACCGAGAACACTTTCAACAATCCTCAATCTCAAAGTCCCAAGAATCATCAACGAATTGCAATGAATCCAATGACCACTGAATTCAGTGCTGAGTACGGAAATGGTCAAAAGGCCACCAAACCAAAAGTCAGGGGAAAATTCAACGAGAACCGCAGAAAGGAAGTATCGGACATCAGAAAGATTGGCTCTTGTATTCGCTGCAGAATGCTAAAGAAACCATGCACTGCAGGAGATCCCTGTGAAACTTGCAAGGGTGTTTGAGAGTGCTCGTTTGTGGAAGACAGGATGCATCCGAACCAGGTGTGCACAAGAGCTTGGCCTATACTCGGCAAAATTACATACCGTACTTTCACATCATCAGGTCCTTGCGGCAAAGGGTTCAGCAACATTTCATCCATCAGCATGCCTAATCGAAGTATCACACTTTCCCGCAACCACCATCTTCGCTTCATTCTCATGTCTCGAAGCTAACGATATTGAGACTGGCCTCACATCCTACATTCTAGACACAGATAATGATGATCTTGCTACCAAGCTTGAAGCATATGCCAAGCGCATGATGCCAATATTTATCGATAATGAACCCTCTCACTTTATTCGCACTGCTCTTCAAACAGCTTTGAATATTTCGATTCACCAGCCAGACAAATCAAATAAAGAGGATTTAATGTGCTGTGCTTTGGAATTGTGGACAATTGTTCACATTTTTGTTGATTCTGAAATTCGCTGGGAAATGTCTGCCAAGTCCGCTTTACCAGATGAAGAAGCTAGTCAGAGGAAAGCTATTCTCTCAACGGAGAGAGCTTTTGCTCTCATCCATACCCAACTTAACGCAGCTGCAGAAACAAAGGCTGCGGAGATGTGCAAGAAACTCTTAAACGAGTTGGAGAGACGATTGCTACACAAGAAATCAAAGGGCTCATTTCAACTGTTTTTGATTGCAGTCATCACACTTAACTGTGTCGAGAAGTCTACTTGGTTATTTAAGTGCTGGGAGGGTGAAGACTTCAAGGAGCAATGGCCGCTTGAAAAGCACCCACAAACTTTTGCTAATCAAGGTGATGATCTCATCAATGTTCTTCAAACTATCTTAAAAATGAGAGATGTTCCACCTAAGACTTTTGTTCGACAAGACAATGGTGTTCTTGCCGTTGATGATACATCTGCTCAGGATGTCCGGGATTTCTTTGAGCAAGTTCAAATTACCTGTAAGAGTTTTCTTCCGAGAATAGTTCAACACAATTACTAACCAGACGTCAACAGTCACCGATGTCCATGATAAACAAGTTAGATACTTCTTTGATCCAGCTGACTCGCGTTCTTTTGAGTTGCGGTACATCTCAAGACTTCTCCTTCCTCAAGTAGCGACCTAGCGAATTGTCCTCTCACCTTATTCACGAATTTCCTTTCCATATCTGCATCTTGCTGATTCGTATCTGCAATATTTTTTGGCGTTCCATGGCTTCCATACAGAAGGGTGTATCGCGTAAAGGTTTCATGATTGTGGCATATGGGTGGATGACTTTCTCTGATTGGGCATTGGTTATGGACATGTCGATGGTTATGGCCAATATGGAGTTCCTGGTGCAAGTTGTTTGAATACTGTCTTCGATTATATCCCAACTTGCCTTTCACAAGTGCTGCTCATACCACAGAAGATACGGAAGTCTTCAGAGACGATCTAGGATTCATTTCGATGTACCCTGCAGCCTTTTCCTTTTGTTTTTCTTTTCAAAGCACGAATACTATGTTCCAGCACTCGTTTATACTTCAGACTGCGTAGGGCATTTGCCTGGCTAAGCTGAAGTAACATTCTTTGCAATGGTTGGGATTGCCTGGGAGGAAGTGTATGATAGGATTAATTCAATAAAAAATGATCAATTTTCAAAATGTTTCGAGGCGACGTTATGAAGTGATATGTGACCTTTAATTAGAAATTCTATGTTTGGGTAAGTACATTCAATCCCTTCGAGCAATGAGTGTTTTGTAGATCATTTTTATTTCTATCATAAAGCAGTATATAACTCTTCAGTATCTGCAATTCAGTTTTTATAAGCATCAACCGTACTTTTGCACTGTCATTCCTACCTCGCATTGTTTAAATAACTTCCTACGATGCCGAGCCATTGAAACCCCTTTGCGGCTTTGATCTTAACACCCAACTCAACTGCAAAACCCCCGCTTCACATGGGATTCCTCAGACACGTCCTACCCGTAAAATTCACATAAGACCACCCCCCAGAAGTCGTCTCCTTGAAGCCGCGTCGGATCACTCAGCTAGACTCACAAGAAGATAATACCCATTCAACCAATTTTTGATCTAACCTGCTACCCAAAATCATGAATATATGTTTCATCAGATCCTTCCTCCCCGCCGCCTCAATAAAACATCAAAAACATCTCCATCGTGCGCAGCAGCGGTTAGCAGTCAGCAGTCAGCAGCAAACAGTAGACAGCTATGAATTTTCATATACTCAAAAGCACCTTAGCTTGCTAATTTAAGGTATTCCAGCTGCTCTATTTCGCTAAGTATGACAAGTTAGTCGACAACTTAAAATGTGAACCGCATCACATCGCGTAATTTACTTTTCCGACACTTTTATCCGTTGAGGTTATCGCAGAAATATTGTGTGGAAGGTTGTCTGGGGTTGGTGTGATTATGTGAGTATGTTAATGGTTAATTATGTAACACTTTTTCCCTCGCTCCCTGGAATATCGATCGCTGGATGGATGTTTGGGTGGGTCAACCGGTAGGGGTGCTTATGGGTTGTTTTTGAGATTGGATATGATATGGATATTTTTATTATTGCAGGATCACTATTGAAGTATGAGATTTTGGTGCAGAAAGATATCGATCTTTCGAATATATCATCTAAGCCATTAGCATCAACTGTCCTGTCCGCATGCAGTTTCATAACGCAGCTTTAAGTCTTCTCATGTTCTACTTTGCACCATGGTACTGCTATGATTATCTTTTGCGGTTTTACGGAAACTCAGTAGATGAGTCTAGGATTCTATTTTACGAGATATCTTTTGAATATAATTGTAGGGAGATAATAGATGGATAGCCGAGAGGTTCATCCGAAGTAACTGGGAAGGAAGCGCTGTGTTTCTTTAAAGAGTGTTCGTATGGTAGTGTGGTACACCACCAATGAAGAGATACTAGAAGCCTAGGAGCAATCTGAGATCCTGATCTCATTCCAGTAGCAAATGATCAGGGAACTTCGAACCTATCTTTGGATATCACATATCGATAGAGTTGAGCCGATGCAGACCTGCGTCTCATTGAGTTCTCCTGCCTGTACAATTATAAACCAATCCTGGCTCTTGCTATATCAAGAGCAGAAAATAAAAGCCCACGCACACTTGGACTGCACGAAGAAAGTCGGTGGGAATCTCTAACTAATGTGTGAGGTGCCAGATACTAGTATTTCAAGGTGAATAAATTTGAACATGAGGGATTTACACTAACATGATTGTATAAATTAACTTAGATCGAACGAATGTGAACGACTGATTTAAAGTCATCAGGCTCACGGCTGAATGAATGGTAGTATCTTTCGCAAGATAACCTGGGGTGAAACAAAATTATTAATCATGATTGATGCTTGGAGGAAAGCGACTAAGCGAGCTGCGCAGACGTTTAAACACGGGGTCAATAGTTACTGCTGGTGAAGTCCCCTCTTGAGATGGACGGTATATATACAATTGCTTTTAAGCAAAGAGATGATTGGGGCTTATTTGGAGAGATGAAGAAACTGCTCGTGGTTAATATTCAGATGTTCGAGATGGTTACAAAAAGAGGCTTCTGATCAGATATTGGTATTGGTATTGACATACCTTAATTATCAATCCAAAGGTAGAAATATGAGAATACATGTGTAATGATGTAATGAGATTTTAAGTCATCCATTCGACCGGCCGCCAAATGAAGAAGTCTGGCCATTGGAGAAAATTTCAGTTTTCGAAGGATCGAGTGTTGTAAGACATGTGACAGTTCACCAATACCTGCCTCTGTAGGATTACCCAGATATTTAGCACACTATTGTCTGACTGTCAGTAGATACGACATACTTGATGGTCAAGTGGCTATATAACTACACTGGTCAATAATCCATATGCATAGTGTACATGAATACCATAGTTGAATTGTTCTATGCTACACTTTGAGCAAACACAATTCACTCGCTACCACACACAATCTGGAAGTCGATATTAAAGGTATATTGCATCAAGAAGACATAAATTCCACAACTCTACTTTCAGCCCCAAAGCTTTGGAGCTTTTGAATTCATGATCATATCTTCATCGTTTCTCTCTGCCATCAAAAATCACAAATCACATCATACAATCATCTACGAGCCACAACCTCAGCAAATAAAGCCATGTAGCATCCTACTGGAATTTGTCCCATGCCTTCACTAGTCCATGACCACACATAAAAAGCACCCAAGATATTCTCACCCATGCTATCCCAACTCCGGTCCGAAGATGACCACTCGAGCTTTTGGTCCCGAGTCTTTTCACCACCCTATGACTATCTTCTGGCAAAGAAAACGAAAATCCCCGACAGCCACCAACCAAATCGCTATGCCATTGCAACAACTGAAAACGAAAAGTCGAATATGACGACTCTCCCTAATTGTACGAAGTTTGTCGAAAAGAAAGGCTCTAACCATTGTATTGAAACCTAGTGGCCTCGAGTCGACCTAAGCCATCCCTAGGAGCAACATAACGTCTCCGATAAGTGTTCGTAAAGTCTTGAAGTAAGCTGCGAACTTTTCGGACACCATCATGACCAATGCTTAGCTTTTCTCGAATGCTGTTCATCAATCGGTCGATCTCAGCCTCTCTCACGGTTCCAGCTGGCAACATGCGTAGAATGCCATCAACCCAGCTAGTAGTTTCCTGTGGCAAAATCTCGAATAGGCCGAGCAAAACGCCACTGCCATCGGTGAAGCAGTCTCCCGGGAAACTGATCATCATTCCTTTCATGATTCCCTTCACCAACTCATTACCATTGGCAAGGATAAGTTGTCGAACTGCTTGCTGGATTTCGGGTGGATTTATGCTTGAGGCTGAACTCGAAGGATTATCACCACCGTAGCTAATAACATCTCGGAGATAATGCAAGACTGCAGATAGAGGCTCACGTTGCTCAAGATCTAATGCGGCGATGGCGGCTCGGAATATTGGCGTAAACAGATGCGATCGAATCATCTTATGAGGGTAGTAAAGCAATGCATCAAGCAAGAGACGATAAAAGTCTTCGATAACATCAGGGAGATCTTGAGGCGGAAGATCAGTCATGGCCTTCAACATCGCTGTCGATTGAGCTTCGAAGAAAGTGTAAATTGATTCTGTAGTTTGTTCATCGACGTGCTCTCGGTCCTCCGAGAACTCACGCAATATAGCACTGGTGACCCAGAGGAAACATCCCTGTCGTGACGTTGCGAAGCCTTGTGCGAGTTTGTTGGCCATCTGAGGAAGGAGTGGAGCCATCGATGTGCGATATGATATGATCATATATCTCCATGTGCGACAAACCCTCTCACAAATTGGAGTGAAAGTAATGAATGAATCTAAAATAGTCGACAAGATGGGAAAGATTTCTTGGCAGTATTTTACAGCTGGGTGGTCCTGATTTGGCTCAATCCAAGGGGTAACAATCTGGATGAATAATGTAATCAATTGCATATGATCTAAATGTTGTTAGTAGGTTGCCCGATCTGTTTAGTTGGAGATGCTTACCAGCAACTTTGAGCTTTGATTCCTCATCACTAGCTTGGTTTGCCAAGGCCATTAACCTAGTCATCAATGGATCACAATACAGTTTCATGAGCTGATATGTTTGTGTTGATGGCTGAACAGCAACAACAGATGCAACACCTTCAGTTAATTCTTCTTGACTAACTCCTGGCAATTTGTCGAGAGTTTGGTCGTAAAACTGTTGTAATTGTACCACTTGGCTACCGAGTAAGTGTTTGCAATCACTGCAAATGAATTTCATCGCCATGGCAGCTGCTCGCACAATTTCCTTGGAGTCGGTTGTAAACGAAGATACAATGTACTGGAATTGAGACTCGAGAAATTCTGGATGGTTAGAAGTCCACTCCGTATAACGACCCAGTACCATGATAGTTGCAAATCGAAGTTTCTCGTGGTGAGGGATCTGAACTAAGAGAGGAATGATCTGAGGAAGGATTATATCTTCATCTCTATCAACCAATCTTCCCATTGCACGCATGCCGAAGAGAGGCGCTTCAAGCTGTTGCCAGTGTGGAACAGAGGTTTCAGTTGCATGACTAGCATAAGAGCCCATCCAGGACTTGATAGCATCGTAAACCTTTGTGAGGCAAGGTGTGACACCCATAATCTCACAACAATCTTTGAGGACGTCTCCCATATGGTGACGGAACTCGCGAAACTTTTCCTCCGCATCCCTATCACCATCGAACAAGTCCGTTTCGTCTGCACCAT
This sequence comes from Monilinia fructigena, assembly GCA_003260565.1. Taxonomy (NCBI): domain Eukaryota; kingdom Fungi; phylum Ascomycota; class Leotiomycetes; order Helotiales; family Sclerotiniaceae; genus Monilinia; species Monilinia fructigena. The sequence goes on along the minus strand of QKRW01000007.1, from coordinate 885,034 downwards.
CTGCTGAAGGGAACTCCAAATGCTTCATCATGATATCCACAAGACTAGAGTAGACATCCACGTATTGCATACGAGCTTCAATGTACCTCTCGAGAATGAGATAAAGCTTGAGCTCGTACCAGAAGATAAAAGTAAGGGAAATCGCATCTTTATCGAAATCTCTGTGAGTACACTCCAGAATCGCCTCAACCAAAGGTCGGAAAACCTTGGGCTCACGAGCAATCAGGACAACCCAGGCTTCACCAGCTTCGGCAAAAATGCGAGTAAAGCCCTTGAACAGCTCTGAATCTTCCTCTTGAGCAGCTTGCGCAATTCGAGGCTGAAGCGCCAATACACGTGGTAGAAAGTATCTCAATGGTAGGCATGTATTCATCAACCTCGCGGGTCTCCTTAAATATAGAGCACAAACATTCTGTTGCTGCTTCGAAAGAACGGTCGTTGTTCAAGGCATTAAATATTACAGGTAGTAGAGGCGAGTTGACTATGTCGGCAACAGGTACCTCGCGAAGCCAGGATGTGACAACTTCAAGTAGTTGTGGGTTTGTCGCTGCTGATTCTGCACAATATTTCTTAACCTCCTGCAACTGTATCTAGGGAAATGATATTACATACCAGACGATTGTGCATATGCAATCAACAATTGTACGACTTGGGCGGTATTATCTCCCAGTAATTCCTGAGTTCTCTGTTGAAGCTCATCTTCCTAATTGACGCATTAGACTTTGATATTCCCAATAACATTTCGACCACTCCACGTCGTTTCACATGCTCCGGGAATGGTGCTTTTCGGCCCACATACTGTCAAAGTGATTTTTCGTCCTCGGTGACTTCTTCGGGAAGAACTTTCAAGAAATCTAGGACGCAGGCGAGACTTTCTGCGGAGTTACCCAACGTTGATACGACCATGTGAACCACATCCTTCCAATCGGTCATCTGTATAGCTAAAATGGCCAAGCAAACGCATAGTTGGATTCGAATCGGTCGTGGACCAGTCGCAAACACTTTCAAGAGCTCCAATAGTTGATTTCGGAGCGCTGGTAAGGAGTCGCTTGGTATTTGTTGAACGTCATAGGTAATCTGTAAGATTAGACTCTAATCCGAAGAGGTGGGGCTCGTGATCATATACCTTTCCTCTCAAAGTGGTAGCCGCAAAGAGCTTCGCATCTGGCTCAGCATCTGATGATAGAATACCGATCGTAACCTGCCATGCTTCTGCCTGCAAACAAAGTAAGCTTGTGGCAACAGTAAAAACTGGTTTTGGCGCAAAGTTGTTGGAAAGCACAACCTACCGACTTCTGGAAACTCTCCAGAAAACTATGTGCTGCCTCCTTTTGTCCCCGCTGACCATCGCGCATGGTATTTAAAGCTGCAATAACAGGAGTAAAGGCATTCTGCGGGTCGTTCCCGTTCGTCGAAACAGCGACCATTTTTGATGGAGGGGCAAGTCTTGGAGACACTGACAGATCAACAGCGTAATGTAGTCATGTAAAATTTGGATTTATCAACGAAGAGGTTGTCGAATATAAAGGTATCTGGGAACGAAAAGTCAAGGATATGAACAATAGTATATGAAATTTTCGTGGTTATAGTTTTTTCTTGGAAAGAATCAGAACGTTCTTTTGTTGTAGATAATGGATGTGGAACTTGCCTGTCTGTGTTGAAGTTGGTTGCCGCAGCGAAATATTTTAGTGCCGTTTTGAGCGCAGCCTTATGAAAGAGATAAGGTACAATTGACGAACCGCGTCGAGAAATTTAGAAATTTGACTAGGAGTTCAAGGATTCAAACCCAACTCTCTCATCACACCAAATTATCTCTTAAGTAACAGTTCTGTCTCTTTACAGACTATATTTCCACGAGTCAATTCAAATTCAAATAAAATCACCAGAACTCATTATGAATCGAGGCGGTGGAGAGTGGCCGAAAGGTCCTTCTTCCCCCAATCAACTTCATTTTCAAGCTTCTCCAACAGCATACGCCAGTATCGATCTGGCTATACGAGCAATTGGGAATTAGAATTGAGGGAAAGATTAGAGTGCGCGCACAAATATCTCTTTCTATCGCGTTGATTCACTAATCGATGTGGTTGCAGGGCTTCGACGAATTCATGAATTTGGTACTCGATGATGCAGTGGAGGTTAAGCAAGCTACAAAAGATAGAGAAGAGAGCCGTAGGGCGCTGGGTTAGTTTCAAGATTATATGAGTTTTAATGCATAGTTTGCTAATAGGATCTAGGACAAATTCTATTGAAGGGTGATAATGTATCGTTGATCCAGAGCGCAAGTGTTTAAGAGGCTACGGGAAGGCGTACATTCAGAATGGGTTATTATGAGAATAAAAAGTACTGCAAGATCTGTACCATGAGTTTGAGGGGAGTTCTTCGGTCATTTGGCTTCATATCGAGTTGTCTATATTGGAGTGGATTTATTCTCTGGACACAAGACCATCTTTAATCTCACCATCTCCCATCAGAAGCCCGTGGAGAAGACTATCATACTCTCCTACAGGCACTGAGATTTCGGCTCCAGATTTTAAGAATTGCTCCTCAAGAGCCAAACCATAGAGCAATACATTTGTTCCTGGACTCGCTGGATCCGTCTTCTGTGACCCTGATTGCTCCCTGTATCGATGCAAGAAGTAGTCATAGAACCCCTTTCCATGACCAAGGCGTCTTATGAAATTGGTGTTAGGATCAGTATCAAAAGCTACTCCGGGCAGGAGTATCATGTCTAGACCACCTTTGCTGGAAACAGTCTTTAATATACTTTCTCGTTCATCCACAGTCTCTCTGCAGGATAGTTGGTATCCCCCAACTATCTCTTTCCAAGAGTCAAAATCTGCAATGCTACGAAGGTCTACCATATCCATTAGGGAACGTGGTACATCAGGTGATTGAGAAGCGGATTTTTATAAAGGTAAGGTACGAAGACCTGTTTGCCGATTTCAGGGCATGACGTACAATTGCATCAGTTTGCAATTCTCCAGTCGGCATAGCGAGATATATTTCCCTATTCGTTTGGCCTGTTGATATGGCTTAAAATTGATGAGTCTTTGAAGGACAGCCGTACCTAAGAACATTAATGAACTGACGGTGAACGTGAAACTGATATCCGATTGATATCCGAACGTGACCGAGAAACTTACTTTGGGCTTTGGGCTTGTATAGAATCGTTTGTGACCGTCGACAAAAGTTTTTTGATGGATGAACGGAGTTCCTTTTTGCTTGACTTCAGTGCTGCTACTGAAGCCATGGTCGATAGATACGAAAACCTTCCTTTTGGACCAGCCCAGTCACTTAATCGATTCTCCCTGATGTAGACTTTTAGTAAAAATAACCTTTATACTGAGTCAGAGACCCAACTAGGTAAACTTGGAAGTTTATTAAAACAACTTACCCCGTGCTTATTAATCAGCCTTGCAGCGGAGAAGCAAGAATGAACGAAAACGGATCTAGAATAATATCGTATGGCTATTTTTAAGCATTTTCTTTAAGTGGCGCTAATGTGTGGCTGATGGCCTTGTTCATTAGCGGTATCTATTGCGAACGCATCCCTAAATGGAAGTTGATTGAAATGCAGAAACTCAATCCTCACCATCAACAACAACCAATTCAACACTATGGCACCACTCGTCCTACCTTCAATCTTAATCGCCAGCGCATGTCTATTCTCGACTGCATCTACTGCTCCTAATGTAGATGAACTTGTTGGAACATGGTCTACGAAGTCTGCCGCAGTATTGACTGGTCCTGTAAGTTTTCATTATTGGATTCTTCGATCATGAAGACTGAAACCTTAAAAGTATTGATTAGCACGCGCTGATACCTTGGATTAGGGCTTCTATAATCCAGTCAATGATTCACTACTAGAACCTACCCATACCGGAATCTCATACTCTTTCACGGCAGATGGCTACTATGAAGAGGCATACTATAGGGCAATCTCAAATCGTACGTATCCATAACGAACAATTCACGAGGATCACGACTGATGATGCTGTAGCTGCGAAACCAAGTTGTGTATCATCGATAATGCAATGGCAGCAGCATGGTAAATTTGTCTTGAACACTGATGGGTCTCTTAGTTTTGAGTCCCTTCAGTGTGGATGGGCGTCAACTTGAATCCGCTCCATGTGCAGCCAGCCATGCGACATACACACGGTATAACCAGAGCGAGACAATGCAGGTTAGTTTTGCGCTCTTCCCTATTATTGTTGTTCACGGTATATAGGAGTATGAATAAGAGCAGATCGCTGACGGTTCAATTTTTAGAAATATCAAGTATATACGGATCCTTATACGAAATTGACTCGACTAGACCTTTACCAATTCGATGGAACACCCGTAAACCCGATGTTCTTAGCCTACAGTCCGGCACTGATGCTTCCCACTGAAACTCTCAACCCAACATCTAAAGCAGCGTCTACGTCGACCTCTAAAATGAAGCGATGGTTGGGTTATGGGGACGAGCCGGAAGAGCCCACGACCTCGGAAGGCTATATATTCTTCCACTTAACAAGAATGCCAGGCACATCAGTCGCGGTATTGAGCAACCTTCACTCATACACCGCATAGATCTCGACCTTCTTTGGTGGGCTGGAGTAGGCATGACCATCTTCGGAGGCGCCGCATATCTACTATAATCACTTAGACGCTGCACGATAGACTGTATTGTTGAATGTTTGTATATTTGAAGGACCAGGTTACGGGATGAGGCATATATACCAATAGTGCCTGTAAATCAGGCACGGTGGAGTTTTTGAGGGGTCCCTTTTTTCTGGGATATAAGAGTTTTTTGGGTGGGAGTAATCTTACATCAATACTCAAGCAAGGGCGTTGGAATCTTTCTGTTGCGCGGTTTGTATTTCGTTAGAACTTTCTTTCTCTAATAAAAATGCTAGACATTTCACATAAAGTAAAGGGTCAAATTATGCATTGCAGGCTTCTAGATTTATTACTGGTTTGATCTGAGGCACTTCCCTGGTCATATAAAGACTATATCAAATCTATCTCCTTTGACGTTCCAAAAATCTGATAGAACTCCTTCCATCTATATCTACTACATTTTTGTATCTACTTGCATAATACTTTATCCGTTCATAATAACATCCAGCTCAGGAAGCGAAACAGCTTCCCCAATCACCCCCTGCCCTAGCAAAGCTTAAGCTCTCCACAAACTTTGACAATCCACATCTGCCCAACTCATCACCACCGCAAGTCTTTAATGGTAGGACACGATCATTAACAATTACTCTAACCAACTCCTCACTCTCTCCTGCACAATTCATCTTCTCGACATACATCCTCGCTGCAAACGGCACCGACCAACTCGCCGAATAGCCATTTGTTTGCGACGTATCTTCTTGTGTGATTTGATAATGCATTCGTGGAGTTATATAGGCCAAGAGCGGAGTATATCCCAGTCATGTCATTATCGTGGCTAAAATCTGCATAAAGTTTGACGGACTTGTCGATGGGAAATGTGGTATAATTGTCGTCAAGAGTATGGTTTGTAGAAGTGTGATCTTGAACGGGAGTATTTGTGAGGCGTGCGATGAGCTCGTTGGTGAACCCTACACCTTGTGTAGCACCTAATGGGTTACCCAGGAATGCCCGTAATATTTACCGAGGGTTTGGTAGTAGTCGTAAGCTTTCCAATCAGCAGTGGTGAAGATCTTGCAGAATGGAGATATGGCACCAGTGGGGGAAGCCACTGTGTTGAAGGGGCAGAGATCCATGAAGTTGATGGTATCATCCATGGTGAGGTTCGCACCAGGTAAGTTTGAATTAAGACGCGATGTAATGTTTGGAGTGAAGATTGCTGCCCAGATAGCTTGGGCAGAATGTCCAATGGTGGACTCTGGTCCATCCTCGAATTTGGTACAGAGTTTATGGTCGAGAGTATTATTGCTACCTGTACCTTCATTGATGATGACAATGTTGTAAGGATAGCTGGAATTTTCCTCCAAAGACGAGTCTGCCAAACGAGCAGAATGGAACCCCTGAGTCCAATTCTGAGCAGACTCGACAACACGGGTTTGCCCAGAAGCACGGATGAAAGGAGTGATATTCGAAGCGAGGGGTTTGTACCTATTATAGAACTTTATACCGGAGTTAATCAATTCCTGTTGTCCAAATCTGCTGAGCTGGTCGGCTCCCAGAGAATACTCATAACTCTTTATGAAAGTATACTCTGCTCCATAAGAAGATGTAGTGTTATGGATCTTGTCTATCAGAGCTTTATATGCTGCTGTTTTGCCAGATGTAGGATCTCGTGCTCCATGACGAGACAGGATTTGCGCAAATGATATTTCACACTGATCGGGAATTGAAGGACTGATCTCTGAGGGAACTGCAAAGTATGGCGAATATTGGCCCCAGAAATGTGAGATTTCTGGCTGACAATAGTATCCAGCATTGATAGTATCACATGATGAATTGATAGGTAAACCAAAGCCTCTATACAATGGTTAGTAGGGACAATGAGGGAAGGGTTCATAATCAACCATACACTGCCGCCCAATAGACAAGACCTAATATCACAACGGCAGCGATCCCCATGTTGATAACTTTCCTCCTCGATCTTTTCTTAAAATCCCTCAGATGCTGCTCTAGACTCTGGAGGATATGATCCGAATCTGTACTGGTAACAGGATCTGATTCTTCACCCGACGAAGGCAAAGGTTCATACTTATAACTTTCACGGCCGGTCATAGCCTGTCTCACGGCAGTGCGTTTTAATGAACGCTTCATTCTCGCGGCAATTTTACTTCGGGATAGGAAATCTATAACCTCGAATTGGAAAGTCACATTGACTAGGATGGTAATTTATAAATTGATCTGAGATCAGATATTTCGGCACTATACCTGTTGCTCTAATTTGCTGCACAATTTCGAAGTGGGTAAAGATGAACCTTTCCTCTTCAAAGCTTCCAATTACGAGTTTCAAATTAAATCCGACCGGCAAGTATAATTGATGCGTTTCACCACGTGGGGATGTACCGAAGGCTTGAGACATTTATGCTGTCACGTGACTACTACCGAGCCGAAGTTAGAGAATTGCAATTTTCCCTGGGCACATTCATATATTGCGTAGAAATGTAGAATCGCAGCCACGATAATTAATATGCCAAGGTCTCGCCAGAAACTTGTTAATCTAGACAGATGGAAGAATAAAGACTACAGGAGAAATCTTGTATGATTGAGTATTTTATGAACAGTCCGGGAATTTTATGCACTGATGGTACAGTCTATACTTCCCTAAACCGGGTATCTATGTATCTACAAACGGCTGATAATTGCTCCAGCATACTCATGTGTCTTAGCCTTTCCACCCAAATCACCAGTCAAGGTCTTTCCTTCTGCCAAAACGTCGAAGATGGCAGTTTCTATTTTCTTTGCGTGATCGTTCAATCCCATGTGTCTCAACATCATAATGGAACTGAGGAGAAGAGCGGTAGGGTTGGCGAGAGCCTTGCCAGCAATATCTGGTGCAGATCCGTGAACAGCCTCGAAAATGGAGCATTCATCTCCGATGTTTCCCGAGGGAGTAAGACCGAGGCCACCAATAAGACCAGCGCACATATCTGAGAGAATGTCTCCGTAAAGGTTAGGCATAACCAAAACTTTGTCGTTATATGGTGTTGGGTCTGTAACAATCTTCAGGCAAGTATTGTCAAGTAATTCGGAGTCAAACTCGACAGCTGGGAAATCCTTGGAAACTCTCTTTGCGGTACTCAAGAAAAGACCATCACTCATCTTCATAATTGTGGCCTTGTGAACAGCTCGGACCTTCAACTTGTTGATATCCTGGGCATATTGGAATGCGAATCGAAGAACACGCTCACTGGCCTCTCTTGTGATAAGCTTGATGCTTTGTACAACTCCATCTACCACAACGTGCTCAATACCGGAGTATTCTCCCTCGGTATTCTCTCGGATAAGAACAGTGTCAACGTTGTCGTATGGGGTCTTGTATCCTGCGATTGAGCGACATGGTCGAACATTGGCGAAAAGGTTGAAAGTTCGACGAAGAGTAAGATTCAAAGATACGTGACCTTTACCAATAGGGGTCTGATTTAGATTAGTACCATATGAGAGTATTATAGCTGGGCTAAACATACAGCCAAAGGACCCTTCAAAGCCACCTTATTTCTGTTGATACTCTCGATTGTCTCTTGGGCGATAGTGGTTTTTTCCGTCTCGGAGTTGCGGGGTAACGTCAACTGGTTCCCACTTGATTGGTGCCTTCATCCCATGTCAGAGTTGACTTGAAATCGATCGAGCATTCCCCTTACCTTAGCGGCCTCAAAGATATCCTTGACGGATTGCGAAATCTCTGGTCCGATACCATCACCCTCAATCAAACTGACTGTGTAGAGTCCCTTATAAAACGTCAGTAGCTGTATCCCAAGAAGCCTTTCCTGCATTCAATTGTATTTTCTTTTGTTCCATTATTTGGTTTGCGGGGTTGGAACCGTCATAGATTCTAATTGTTTAGGATGCCTTACATCTGAACCCTTTTGGCCGTGAAACTGAGCAATCTTGCCTTTCTCGGTGGCATATTGGCGGCGGGCCTATATTATGAATAGTCAGCATATGCAATGAAGTTTGAATATGCAATAGCTGCACTGCAGCTAGAACTAAGCGTGTTTCTTACCTGGACAGCGGCTGGTTTCCAAGCACGTGAAGATACTTGAACGCACTGTCTCCGCGCGGGGGCGCCAAATGATCTAATTGCTAACATATTGTCTGCCAAACGTATTCTCGCCAAAAGACGCAAGAATGGATTGGAGGGAGGGAAAGAGAGAGAGTACAGGTCAAAATATGTTTGAAGAAGGAAGATTTGAAGTTGCGGCTAAGTTGCGGAAAGATGCTTTTTTCCTCATGTAACGAGTTCCTACTTTGGTGTGGCTATCAGTTCCGCTGTTCCACTTTCAGCCGATTTGCCCCGGGCGTTCGGTGCTTGATATCGGCAATTCCCGATACTACATTTGCGACTTGGATTCATTGATGATACCTATGTTTAGACAGTACGTCGGTAGAACTTCGACATAACATGATAAATATACTCTCATGAATCTGACATGTAATTGATTCAACCCTTGAATTACAAACCGGATGATGTAGTAATGCGATTTACAAACAAATACCTTTACTCATGATATCATTGCGACCAAGCTCGAATTAAACACGATTCAACATGACAGACACAGAACGAACGATTTTGGAACATTATCAACTTTCATCACCATATCCTAATGAATGGCCGGCGGATAAAGATACTAGTGATGTCTCGGATGAGGAAGATGAAGCTCCCAAGTCAAATCAGAATGGTTCAATGGCTGCAGCTGCTTCGCGGAGAAAGTCCAAGTACTTCGCCCTTGAAAAAGCTAGTGATCGCAAAAGTCTTATTCCAAATTCACAAAAGTCTGGCGATGGAGTAGAGAATTTGGTTCAAAGGGATGAGCAAGATCCCTTGGGAACCACCGATAGTGTTGTTAGAATTCTTCGGCAGCAGGGTCTGCCTGTACAGGACGATATAACACTACGTTTGTATCTCTGCCACTTACTCAACCCTCTCACTGACGATACCAGGTAATAGATTCCTCTTATCATCTACAACATTCTCGCCTTCCTTATTCCTCTCGCAAGTTCATTCCACTGCCTCCACGCAAGACCTGTTACGAGGATTAGATCTACTCTCTAGATCAATTGATCAAAAGTCCGCTTCCCTCAAGGTCCTTGTCGAATCGAACTTCGAACGCTTCGTACGTGCCAAAGCCACAATAGACAATGTTTACACAGAGATGAAATATCGAGGGGCGGAGCCACCTTCGGCTTCCCGTGCTAGACCCCATTCCCGCCATGCCAGCAGAAGTAGTTTTCGAGCGAGTAGTGGTAATCAGATTGGAATGACAATTCAGGCACCTGTGGATGTCAGAAAGAAGAATGCACTAATGAAAGAAAGCGAATATGGTGTGCTTGGAATTAAGACGCCCCTTTTAGATGTCTCAGCAAAGGCAGAAGAGGTATGGGGTCCTGCATTAGGAGGAAGAGAAAAGGAAGATAGTCTGAAAGTTATGGCCGGAACCATCGATAGATACAAAGAATATTACGAGGTCAACGCTGCTATTACCGATAGTATCAAGCGGAAAGATTATGAAAGCATTGTCGAAGAATACACTAAAGCAAGACGGTTTGCAGATGATGCGAAGAGACTCACCGAAACGTTGGGGACTACGCCACCGACTGATCCTCAAATACATCAAATCCTTTTAGCTGCCCGCATATGGCATGATGTCGATGAGCAGATCGAGGAATTTAAACGCGATGTATGGAAGAAATTATCATCAGCACAGGGGTCTGGCAGAATAGGCGGGTTCCAGGGCGCCGGACAGGATCAACATATGGAACTAATTGGAATATTACTTGAATTGGGCGTCACCGATAATCCTATCTGGATTTGGTTACGAAGTCGTTATGACCAACTCAAAGTCAAAATTCAAAGTACTTCTGATCGTTCAAGGGTGGAGATTGAGATTCTACGACGACGTCTTGCTAGTGCTGAAAAGCCTGCTCCTCAACTCATAGCCACTCATTTGCGGTCGCTTGGGCGTCAAATCGTTGATAATAAACAAACTTCAGTTGATTCTCCAGTCATCATTGAGCTATGGGAGAAGATGAACACTTTCTTACATAGCATGTTCTCAGCACAAGGTATTCTTGGAGAAGTGACAGAACTCTGGCAGACTGTCCAGAGTTTTATCAATGGCAGGGCACAGAAAACCTTACCTGTAGGTATTGATGGAAAGTCTCGAGAACATCATAGACTTTCTGCTGAGAACATCCTCAACTTGGAACAAGGGACGGTCGAACTCGTAGAGATGCTTCGGGAGAGTATATACGGACTTTTTGTCGATCCTCCAATTGAAGATATCTCGGCATTGTTTTCACCTCTACCGCCGACACCACGCACGCCAAGAACGGCTGATTCATTGACTCCGTCTGCCCTTCGAGGTTCTCGATTCACATTTGATCCCAACAACTTGCCACCCCCATCTCCTAGACGAGGTGAAGCCTGGGAAAAATTTGCATTCTGGCCACCGTGGTCAAACTCCGCCAGTGGAGTCCATTATTTAGCCAAGTTTCTAACGTTAGTAGGTTCTGGCGCAAGTGAGATGTCTGGAATATCCCCTGTGATCAATGGAGATGGTTCAGCTTTGGAAAGATTAAAGGCTCTTGTTGGAGGAGCACGTGAAAGATGTGTGACTGCAATCCTCGCGGCATGGAATAAGGACGCCGAAAATATCAAAGTCTTGGAAGATTGGAGGCGTTCACCAGATCAACGAGACTTAACCAGGATGCCAGCTAATTTCAGTGCTTTTGAAAGTGCAATTCTTTCAGGGATGCAAAAGATTCTTTACATTTCCGATGCATCAATCAAGCCAGGCTCGGCCGAGATCGTTCTCCTCCACCCGCCAAGCTCTTTCAAATGGTTCGTAGTCAGTTTGTGACTACCCTTTATAAAGCGCTTAGTGGGATGGTAGAGAACGCAGAAAGGTCTGTCAAGAAAACAGAAGATGATTGGACGGCTGATACTGATGGTCTGGCGACTCCTGTGGCGATGGTCATTGCCACAAGCATGGGTGCTGGAACTGTCGATGCCAGTGATCGCGTAAGTCAACCCTCTTTCTTCCTTCCGAGAACTGAATTAATGTTTATAGAATGTTCGGATGCTTTTGACTCTAAGCAAACCTGCAAGCCCTTCGTGCCGATGTTGTTCCAAATCTCACAACGCAATTTGAGAACGCTTTCTCCGTCAAACTTACAGAGGAAGCTAAGACAATAAGAGATGTGCTTGGGCAAATTGATGCCCGTCTTTTTCAATCGTATACTAAACCAACTGTTGAGACTCTTCGCGCCATTGTGCGTCGTGGAGTTTTAGCACCGGACTGGGCGCCAACTGAGCAACCTAAAGAAGTTCGTCCTTATGTATATGAGGCCCTACTATGCCTAGTTGTCGTTCATACCCAAGTCTCCACGACTGCCTCTTCCCTAACGGCTCAAGTTCTTTCATATCTCTTAGAACAAGTATCCTTAGAATTCTTAGAGGCTTTCAAACAACGCCAACGATTTCCCCTCAATTCTCTTATGCAAGCTACACTTGATATTGAATTTGTTGCACAGACCATGAGCCAATATACAACAGATCGAGCAACTGAGACCTCAAGTCAAATCTATCTGGAATTGGACAAGGGTACAGATGGGGAGGCCAGAGCAAGGCTACAAAAAATACTGCCAGGGATGAGAGTGGATTTGAAGAGGTTAAGGGAGGCGAGCAAGAGTGAATTTTCTTGCTTCAAGAAATCGAGGAGTGGAAATAAGACAGACAGAACTATGAGCACCAGTACTTAAAATGCCATTTGGCAAGATATCAGAATAGATTTTGACCTCTAAAAATATTTCTTCGTGGTATTCTGTTGAATTCCTCAAAATTTATATAGAACGCAAGCGTATTTATGTTAAATATCATAAGAATTCTTAACTTCAATAGGCCGTAAAATCATAGCTACACAAAATAAGGCGTACACTTATTGAACTTTTAACCAAGTCACAATACACATTACCGACCCTAAATCAATCCCTTTTACACTCGCTTCCATCCAGTGTCCAAAGATCCAAGAGCTTCTTAACCACATCATCACCCCTTTTCAAAACTACTGGTATTTTGATGATATCTTCATCATCGTCGCTATCATCTGAACTTTCACTATCATGATGACGATGTCTTACACGTCTATTGTTACGACGTCGTCTCCTCGCTTCTTCTCTCCTACTTCCATAACTAGAATTGCTATCACTTCCGGAGCCACTCAAACTATCAAGATCACTTATACTCACACATCTGGTCCTCCAATTACCTCTTGGTCGAGGTCTACTACGCCCAAGGAAACATGGTGTGGGTGCAAAAGGTGGTGCGCGAGTTGGTGGGGGAGGTGGACCGGGCAAAGGTGGTGGCGGGTCTGATCGGAGAGGGGAGGGACTTTGGGGGCTTGAAGGAGGCATCGCTAGTGCTGGTCCTCGCATCAACAAGTTATGGTAGACATCTGCAGGTTTGTACTCTCGCTTTAAGCTTCGCTTGGCGATCAAATGCATGGTTGTTGCAGTTCGCGCCGAATCGCCTGGGCTACAGATCGCGATTTGCCCTATGCTATCGTAGAGACTTACTTCTACCCAGCACCATTCAAACCTGTGATCTCGCTCTTTGCCTTGAATCTCTTCCAGGAGTCGAGTCATGTGGGTAGATTGTTGATCTGTGAGACGGAGTTTAGCGTCGATGATGGTGTTTCCACGGCCAATGAACGAGTTTACTCGCGCGAGTACTTCAGGTAAGATGTTGGATTCTTGAGTAAGGATTATACTAGACCAAGTGCGACATTGGTTGGGTTGAATACCAGCAATCCGAAGAGTATATTCGTTGTAGGTTATGAGAGCGACAGATGCCTCGGCATCTGTCCAGATAGCGCGATCACTCGGACTAGAGGCTTGTCCAAAGGCTGGAGGAGGGCCTCTAGGCTGAGAAACAGGGGGCAGATAAGTTCCTTGAGTTTTGGGGTTAACACATCCGCCTACGTTGGCTGTAGGAGTCAGCAATTTATCATTATTATTCGTATTGCAGGATACTTACGTGCGGGAGAACGTGAGTCATCTAAACCAATGAGTCGAGGTCCACTTAGGGAGTTCGGATCTGCTGTTGTTGGAGGTGATCTGATATTAGGAAGCATTGCGGGGGGTTGAAGAGGGTGTGCTGAAGGTTCTTTGGCTTCTATTTGAGATGGAGGTGGAGGCCGGGATACTCTTCCCAAGTCTGGAACTGGGATGATTCCATGGGCAACCCATAACTTTCGCTCTCCATCGACTAAAGGCTCTCGAAGAATGGCTAGTATCAATCGATGGTTGTAATGTTGGGGTAGAGCAGGAGTGTGAAGTTTTCCAGCAAGGAGACGCATCCATGCATTTTTTTTATTCTCCTGTAGAACTTTAAGTGCCACTATCTCTCGACGCAAGTTTTTAGGTCCAGTAGGAATAAATAGCATTGTCGAGGATGTTGTGCTCGGTCCTTGTCAGGTTACTGAATGTTTTAAACCAACAACTATTATTATTCAATTGACTCAGTATCGTACGCATGTGAGTAACTTCCAGACTGTGCAAAGCCGAGTGAGGAATTGGCCTAATGTCAGTACCTTGAATAAGAAATGCTTCGAGTACGCTTGAAGTATTTTTCCAATACTTTTTTCATCTCGGTAGCAAGAGAATCTTTGCTTCTAAAAAGGCTTTTGATCTTGAAGCTAAGATGATTGTGAGGAGAGCTAAAGAGCTGTCCTTCTGATACTCGGGACCTGTTGGTATCAGTACGGTACAATGAAAGTATATTTAGTCCTTTATTGCACTCACTCCAAAGGCTTCTTCACTACATACAATTCCCCGAGCTTAGTTGTGGAATTTTCCTTGCTATCTTGACCTTTCTCATTTGGAAAGATTGGACAAGTTTGAAGATTTTGAAATGACGATGTTTGCTTCAATGGCGCTATATTGAGGCCCCTGTGGCTGTCGTATGAGGGAGGATTGACCTTGGTTATCTTAGTATTCGTTTGAGTATTGCTCGCGGAAGCTCATTTGCTGTGGATGTTGAGAGGAATGCTTGTATATAATGAAAAACCGAGAGAAAATGCTAAGATGTCTAGATTTGTTTCTGGCCTTGAAGACAATGGGCGAATCTGCTAAGAGTGATGAGAGAAAAGATTGGAGATTTACTTACATTTGAAGTATTCACATCAATAGCTCCCTGGGAACATACAGGAGCTTGGATAAGTGGCCTTGTCATATCAGTACCGGGAGAAGGAGGTGAAGTTGGCGAATGAGGATAGCCTATGTTAGATTCATAAGCTAGATTACCTGCAGGAGAATCTTGAAACTCTGGAAGAGGACCTCTGTCTCCAGGAGGGGGCGGAGGTGGGCTTGAGCGCGAGCTTCTTCTTCTCGATACAGACGAGCTTACATCACTATCGCTATCCGACTCGCTGAGAGTGTATATTGAGCTGCTGCTTGGGCGAAAACGGTGATGGCGGCTTCCTGGGGATATTCCAATAAGATCAGCGGTACGGTTAATTCGTTCGTGGTAGCTGACAATTTTTTGAATGTCGAATTTTCCAGAAGATCTAATTCTGATAAGTAATTTATTTCAGCGCAATACATTGAACTCACAAATCTCTGGAGAAAGAGCCAACAGTGACAACTTGATAGATCAAGAGAAGATGTAATTGAATCTCTTTGAGTCGCTCCATGTAAGCATCTGTAACATCACACACGCGATACCATATTGCATTTTCGAGGTCGTTGGAGAACTTTTCATCGTCAAGCTTTAATTGTTTTGGCACCACAGGTATAACGACCTCCGCCTTGACTTTCTTTGCATTCTTTTGCTTCTTCTTTCGTTCCCGCTTCAAACAAGCTTTTGCAGTGATAGGAGCAATCTTTTGCAGAATTTCGGAATATTCTAAGACCAAAACATTCACATATCTGTGCCCCTCTTCGCTGAAGAGTGGAATTTGATCCGTCCCAGCTTTGTTTCGTAATAAAGTCAGCACTCCATTAAGCGTGCCGATTGCAGAGCTGACAAGACTTATATGTTCCTCAACGGCAATTGGTACGATGGAGTCAATCTCCAGGGTGAGCCGATATCTATGGAGAACATGAGAAAGCTGCCCAGCATAGACCAAAACAATTTCTAGGCCCCTCGCCAAATTTTTCGCTTTGTCATTTTCCATTCTTGCTGCACCTTTCGCGGTAGGAATGACAACGCTTCAAGAAAGTAGAGAGCAATTGGGAGAAATCTCTGAATGAAGAAACGCGAGTTCAAATGGGTATGAAAAGGGCCAGGAAACTAGGGCAGATGTAAGATGCCTTATTCCACTGCTTCAGACCTCTCAGAGTGAGGCAGACTGGCTGCATATGCTTCATTGGAACCAATGGAAAAGAATCGTGTATTGAGCCACCCGTCCGACTCAATAATAATCATGCAGTAAACACGCAATTTTTAATTCGCTGGTAAAGTGTTTGGCGTTGCACAATTGTGAACTCAAAACTCACACCGACCAGACTCTGCGTAATGGCAACAGCCGTTTAGAAAGCCATCTGCAGATTACGAGAGTGAATATTCGGAGTATCTCATGAGAGAAAATGCGACCTTAGTATATACGATATCGCCCTGCCTGGGGATAAACCCGTTTCTGACCCGAGTATTTGTGGTCGAAATTGTAAATACCGGAAGAAACCCTGGACATTGTCTATCACGGAGCATGTAATTGGAGACCAATGATCATAGAAATATGTCGGCACCCACAGACAAGTCAGCTTACCAAATTTTCCCTCACAAGCAGGGCAATTTGTGTTACATGTCACCACATGCAGAAAAACTGTCCAATGCCAATATTGCAAATACGGTGTCATGACGAACTCCGAATTTATATTTCTCTGCACCATTTCAGCATAACTCCAGTCAAGCCCTCTACACTACCAGGTATTTCCTCCAATGCGATATCAACTTTCCACATGCGACCTGCAGTTCCACCTACTTGCGCCGTACCAAGAGCTGCAGATATAAGCAAATCATACTCCACCAGTCGCTCCCATGCCACCAGAGCGACATCCCTTCCCCATATCTTGGCACTTCCTCCTAAAGCGGTAACTCCGGAGCTGGATGTTTGTATCTTGTGTCTTGATGTCAATGAGCTATACTCGTCGTAAGCCATTGCGAAATTGCAAGTATCCGTGTCAAGGATAATATCCAGTCGCGCGGCGGCTATTAACATAGCGAGCTCTAATTCAGATAGACCTTGAAGGACATGAAGTTTAGAGTCCGGAGCTGACATTGCCATATTGGCTAGGGTGAATGATTGCCCACTCAAGGGAAAGTTCTTCATTGAAAGGGTTGATATGGCAAGGATAGATGAAGTGAAGAATGCAGGCACTGATTTGGACCGGTAAAAATGTGATTGGATATGATGCTTAAAGTTTGTGTCATCGTTGTATAATTTCTAGTGATAATATTAGTTGTGTACAAGTAGAAGCAAGAAAATAGAACATTACCTCTATCATTGCCTGCCAGCATGAGAGGAACTTCCTTTGTCCTGGTGCAGAGATATCGAATCCTTCGTTAACGTACTCATCATCTTCAATCATAAGGCCGCCTTTACATAATTCCCAGAATGCCGGAAGACTTCTGGGTAATGACAAGTGGACATATCGGTGACTAAAGCGACTCTTGACTCTCTTTTCTAGACTCTCAACGACATCTACACGAGTGGTGAGACCAAGTACAGCAATGGGAGCTTTCCTTGCTTGTGCTATGTCAAATAGGTTATAAAGTAAAGTCTGTCGAGAGTGGGTGGTGAAGAGATCGAATTCGTCCAGTATGAAGACAACAGACTTGGCAGTATGGTCTGCCTCAATTTCTGATATCTCTGATGGATGGGATAGTAGAGCCAGAAGAGAAGCCAATGTATCCGCGTAATTACTCACCTATATACTATATTAACACTGAAACAATGATAGATCGATAGATATTTACCTTGCTGTTAGATTCATCTTCAATTTCCATCTCCTTTCCCAGTTGTCTCCAGATCTCGCGTAGCGCTAGGCGATCGTCTGTATGAACAAAACCATTGAGTCTAACAACATGAAAATTCTGTCTGTGATATTTTCCGATATCTGATATAACGGTTTCCACCAGCTATATATGGATTAGCTTGATAACAGAAGATCTTGGACAGTAGAACTTACAGTAGTCTTTCCAGAACCTCTTGCACCGATAATCAACATAGAGTTACCCTCACCAGCCAAAACTGTCTGCTCCACGAGTTGATGCACTTTATGCAGCTCATCTTCATGTCCATGGATCCTTAAACGCTTCTGTCCAGTAAGTCGATCCAGTAGTACTCTTTGCATCGTTTTTAGGTGAGTTTCGAATCCCTCAATATTAGGGACTTCATTTGACATCGGACCCAGATGTGTTTCCTCATCTAGCAGGTCATCATTTAGATTGGGAACGCATTTCTTGCAAAGCCATTCGCCCTTGGGTTTCTTGGGTATATTGCCACATGTTTGGTGGACAGCATAATCACAATTCTCACATAGAATAATCTCGTTCGGTTTCTTCGACTCCAGTCCTTTGCAGACTTCACATGCTATTTCGTCATCCGAGTCATTTACAACATCGCCTTGAATAGATCTGACTGCCTCCGCCGCCACTCTGGCTTTATGACATTTTTTACAGAACCAATCCCCATCAGGTATTTTTGGTATACTATAACATTTTTGATGGACAGCGAGGGGACAACCGTCGCAAAACAAAATCAGGTTCGGAGGCTTCGAGTCAGGCTTTGTACAAATCTCACAAACAGGATCATCATCAACATCATCATCATTAACTGTCGGCGGCCTGGATGGTATGATTTTAGTTTTGCTGCGCGAATTCTTCGAGCGCGGTTCTGACTATTTTGGATTAGTACGTAGAGTTTTGAATGATAAATGATATGAGTGATGTCACCCGTGCCAAGAAAACTGGCATCGTGAGGCCATTGACTTACCAGAATGTCCTTAAAGCCCTCGAAGCCATCCTTGCCAGACTCATCAAATGCCACACTCTTCCTGACTGTTGGGTTCCTAGACTTTCTAGGTGTCAAAATACCTTTTGGAACAACGGCCGCAGAATCTTCCAATTCGTCTATTGTAAGTTTTGGTTTGCCCCGTTTCGGTGTGCTGGACCCCGATGCCTCAATAGTCTTTCCGCGAACTGCCGAAGTAGTGCTCTTTGAGCCGGAAAATCTTGTCGATCGAGCATTGGATGGTTTGGTAAGCATCTCACCAGATTCAAGATCTTCATCACCAGCTTCAATTTCCTGATATTGTTTGTTCCTCGCAACTACATCCTGGAGTGCCTGCTTTGATAATACTTTCGTTTTGTTAAGGCCATTGTGGTACTTAGGCGGCCGTCCACGGCTACGTTTAGCTGATTGAACCACTTCTTTTGCAATAGACTTTGCCGCTTTGATACTTCTTGCTACCGGTTTCGTATTCGGCGCCTTTGTATTCTCTTCTTCATCATCCGTGACTTTGATATCATAAATATCCTCGCCCAATTCGTCTGCACTATCTTCAGCATCCTTCTTGGCACTCAATCCGAGGAGCTTCTTGAATCTATTCGAGATACCGCCAAGTGTAGAGGTGGGAGCCTCTACTTTTCGACGTTTCGCTGCAGATGGTTGTGTCCTTGCAGGTAATGGGGTAATTCATCGACTTCATCTGAGATACGAGATCTAAGGCGTTTTCGTGTACTTGATGGTTCTGAGGGTGCCATGATCAAGTAAATCAAGTCCAAAGTCCTTAGTGTGTCTTATGGAATATTTATATCATTGGCATTTAGTCATGACGAAAATGTACAAAAATAATTAGTTACTGAATACGGTCGATGATTGATTACAGGTTGCTCGGGAGACGCGTCGTTGATTAAAATAACGCTAGCGGCCGCTGTACTTTCGCGTCTCTCTTGCTATGCTTACAAAGTCATTTGTTTCTTCAGGGCTCCTTTAGGTTTTGGATCAATTCATCTCTTTCTTTCGAAATATGGAATTTCCGCCAGTTATAAATGCAAAATGCAAAATGGCATAGTTCTGGAGGTAGCCAGGTGAAGGCATATCGACCCCTCTTAAATGATCAGGATCGATATCAGCATGTCTCGACCATTTCTCTATCTGCCAACGAATAAAGTTAACGTATGGACAATCAACATACTTCGTTTGAAATCTCGCACCGGGAATATTCGCAGGCTAGGCAAAGAGGTGTCGATAATTCCCTTTATAAGATTCTCGAAACTACCAACACATCTCCTAATCATTTCCCTTCACGCCAGCGATGCTTGGCGCTCACAAAATATTAGTATCGTAGTCTAGTCTATGAGAATGCCTTCACCATGATACGCCCCTATTGCTCATACTCATATAGCAAACAATGCCACTATGCTAGTAGTCCTAGAACGCATTCTAGGCTGCATGAAAGGATAACTGTTCTCATCAGCCTCTACTTCATTGTTTGTTACGTTACAACCTGAACACATCCTTCGATTTACTCTTGAGCTTGGAACTGGTATCTGCCGTCCATCAAAACTTTTGTTTGCACACCTGCCTTGGCCCTTTTCTCACCCGCCTTGTTACTCTTCTGATATTTCGTAATCTTATCCTCTTCACAACGGAGAATCTCCAGCTTGATAACAAAATAAACTTATGCAACTCTTCCGAGGCAATCACCACTTCTGGTCCGCAGTTCCCACAGTAGCATGACCTACTGACGAAAAGGGAGTACGCATGTTGATGATACGAGTTTTGCTGGGTTCCCTGCTGGGAAAACACATATCAAGATTCAACATAGCGAACAGTTGGCTAGGTGGACCGCGTTTCTTCGCGAGTATATGGATCCTACTTGTTCTGTTGTATTTCCATGAATACTTTCCCGTGAACTCGTAGACTAACCCTGGAGCAACATAATTAAAGCATAGCCGTTCACGAGTTGAAAACCACCGCTTTTCACCCCTGAGTTCGATTTCTTTGCCTGAAGAAATGGCCATCATACGTCGTCTGGCGAAATAAAAAGGACAGCCGATTCTGGGGGGGGTCTTGGGTGTAAAAAGGAGATCCAATTCTGGTAAAATCTTGGACATAGTTTCCAAATCGGCATCTTCGTCTTGCCAGTTACCGTTGAGCGGAGGGTTGATGGTGAGTGCCTTTATGATGGTGAGTGCCTTTATGATGCAAGGATAGTATTGCATGACTACTTCGATGCTAAGGTCCAAATTTTGGACTTGCATGTGAGTAAAATTAGAGCTGAGTTGGAGTTAGGAATGGAAAAGGAAAGTATCAGTAGTACCGTTCAAAATTGGTTAGGGCCGTATCTTTATTCAAACCATGTTCAAATGACCACTCAGCACCAGCTAAATACGAGGATATTTGTCACCACGATAGTACCAGACTAACCCGTGGACGTCATTTAAATAGGAATACGATTAATGCGTCCAATTGACTCAATCAATGCCAAACGCTACTTGGATGCTTTTAGATCTTTGAGGCTAAAAAGGTAAACATCACGCACTACCTAGGTCCACGGGTAGGTGAAACAAACATCATTTTAAGAAAGATGCCTAACCGAATCGGTCAATCAAGATCTCGTTTTAAAATCTCTATCCTCGACTAGACTTTTTGATTTATAAAGAAGTCATGCTAGTGTGGAATAAGCTTTGTAACGCTGGAGTTGTGCTCGAGTAACGTAACCATGTATCGAAGAATTGATATGATACGCAATAAAACTTTCTGACGTTTAGCTAGGTATACATACTATTCCGGAAGGCTTTATTCAATTCTTGGTGTCAATAAATTACATGTAAGCAACAGGTCTTGTGAGGTCTGGGGGATATATCTGGTATCTTTATCGATACTTTCCCTCAAAAGCTTTTCATTTTTTCTATGAAAGTTGAGCTATTTGAAAAGAACTTGGAAACCGCAATTCTATTCATTCCCACACACGTGAAAGGTAATAGACACCCAGACCATTGCCATGTTTCCGGTATCAGTTAACATGATAGAACATATTGAGTAGGTAAAGTTGTTTCTCTAATTCCTTCCGAGTACCAGTACCCTATCATTCTATCATCATCATCATCATCATAACTTTCTATCATACACATCGTAGACTCATTAAGCACCAGTCTGCAAGATATAACCACCATCGACCGCCACTGTCTGACGATTCAAATACTGATTGGTGGCTGCAAACAATATCGCACCCGCCATATCTTCATCTTTGTCCAGCCTCCTTGCCGGAATTTTCCCATACTTCTCTTTTTTAACATGCCTCTTCTGGTCCTTTCTACTCTTTCCGTCAGTCGTCTATTCACTAGGAATACACCCGGTGCAATACTATTAATTCGAATCTTCAATCCATTACTCGCAACTTTTGAGGATAAAATCTTGGTCAAATGGATAGCTGCAGCTTTGCTGGCATTGAATTCAGAATGATGCTGTGATGATTGGATGATACCAGAAATGGAAGATATATTAATCACAGTTCCGAAATATCCATATTGATGATTCGAAGCTTTTTCAAGTAAAGGAAATATGTCGTCATAAAGAACAATTGAGGAACATTGGTGCGGTAAGTGTTGCACCAATCATCAAATGTAGAGCCCTCATCATCAAAGAGATTCTTCTTCATTTCGTTTGCGGTCTTGGCTTCGGTTTGTTGAGTCGCTCCTGAGATTCCAGCATTGTTGATTAAGATGCAGAGACATCTCTCTTTGGATTCTATCCTTTTTACTACACGGGCAATTTCGTCTTTCCGGGTAACGTCTGCAACGATGGGTATGATTTCTCCTTCAATGTTTTGACCGTGGTGTTTGACGACGCTTTCGGGCTTTTCTTTGCTTCGTCCCACGATGTATACTTTAGCCCCGTTCACGACAAGCGCTTGTGTTGCCATCAAGTCGATGCCTGATCCGCCACCTGTCACAAAGGCCACCTGGTTTGTGTAAGTTTTTTGGCCATTCCATATCAAAGAAGAGAATTACCTTGCCCTTGACATTGAACACCTCGCTCAAAAGAAAGTTTTTTTTGTATCAGAAATTTTGGTTGTAGAAGTTGAAAAATGGCTGGAGTATTGTTGGAATTGAGGATTGAAGATGGGGTTATAGGTCATCAACTCGCTCTGGGTATCATCTAAACGTTCCTGCTTCCTTCAGATTTCACAAATCTTTATGCAAGACTTACTATCTTCCAGCCTAGGCCAGCTGTTCCCTCCTTTCGGCCACAAGTATGGCAATCCACTAAATATTCTACTGCCCGCCTACGAAACACTCTAGCGAGTCGTCCTTCGGTGCTTCCCGGAAGTTTCATCCCGCCACCCGCCTGATATCACGGCAGAGTGAAAAGACATATTCGAAAAGTTCTTAGTGAACCCGGCTTCAAAGCAATTCAGTAAACAAAAGGGGATATTCTCGGTCCAAGATATCGTGTTTGAATCTTTCCGTTTGTATCCACCCACCAAGATGATCTATCGTCAGAATTGTGAAAATGATGAGATTTTCGCTGTCGATGTTGAGTATCTACAAAGGAGCAAAGAAATATGGAGATTTTATGGAAATGAATTCAAACCTAATAGATGGTGGATTATGGAAAGAGAAGATGCCACGTATAAGGAAGCCTGGATGCCGTTTAGAAAAGTTAGCTTCCAATGTCCGGCCCCGATGGTAGCACCGATGATGATAGGGGTACTGGTAGGATGCTCTCTTCATACATTGACTAGTGATAAGTGGGTTTTGGAGGAGGGATATAAGAAGGAGATCTTTGGTAGATGCCCATTGGATAATGGGAGAGGAGCATTTGAGGGGTTGTTATTGAGGCGAATTAAGTCGGATGGGTAAGAGACTCTGAATGCATATGAGAAGGAGGCAGTGGTCTTGAACTTGTAGAAGGAGGAGCATCGAGTATAAGACAGGCGTAAGCTGCGAAGAAGAAGCAATAAAGACTAGTGTGTTCTCGAGATGAAGGGGCTAGCTTCATTTTTCGATTTGAAAATTAGTGAGCAGAATTGGAAGCATAAATATTACTGAAACATGAAACTCTTGGAGGCATTTTGGATTTATAGGTTACTGATCATATCGATATCGATATTTTGCTAACCAAACAAAACGACACACTAGTTTATAGTGAACTATGTATGTCTAAATTCCGTGGAGAGAGCCCCTGACTCTGGAGACGATGTGTATTAAGCATTTCTGGTGATTGAATGTGAACACACACCGCGCGCAGCCGAAAAACTCTCTTGTAAAACTATCCAAGTTTCATGGTCTTTATGTGGCAGTGACCACAGGACATGGTCCGGATCAGTGAGGGTGCAGAGCCCTCGAAGTGCTCTGAATGGAAAAGCTGCCACGAAAAATTCCACAAAAAAATCAGTTTGAGAGTGTGATATGGCGCGAATTTCATCATTTTCATAATCGATGTAGGACATAAGATAGTCCTCAACTACGAGCTTCTGACGGAATATCATAATTTTCCAAATTTAAGTTTGGCACCTCGTGGTATTTGGTCAGTTTTTATAGGGTGATAATTCCAGCGTGCTATTTATTACATTCACAGCTCACTCCTAATTTATTTGCGAGATAAATATGAAGGTTTCATAAATCTACTTGGATCTTCATATGTCAGCATGGTATACTTCATCGAGCCAATAATCAGACAACAACTTGAAATATTTCATGTTTATTAATATATCTCTCATTCAACTCCATCCTACTGTCAGATGTAAAAGTTACAATAAATTCTATGAACGGAGCCGATTAGAATACGCTTTTAGCATGTATAAGTATAAGCATATATCCACATCCAATAGCCCGGATTCCAGTTTTTCGAAAGTCACGTTGGCTTTTCGTATAAAAACATATTGCGCCAGCTTGCCCCGCCATCATTGATCTTACTGAATATGCTCAGATCAAAAAATCTATTTAGCCACCAAGAATTATCCACGCCCTGTATTAGACGTGGTGCTAAGTATCATATCTCCAAGGCCGCCTAACCTCTCAGCCTATTGCAATAATCTCTGTGCCTAAAGTTCTCGAAATGTTGTGTCAAAGCTCGGCAAAGCACATTTAATTGCGTATGAAAACTTTTGAGCTGCAAAAAGATGGGCGAGACACTGAGCCATGACTTTCCAGTGCGAGCTTCAAGTCATTCCTCGGGGGGAAAACTGGCAAGATCCCCTCATATATGGTAAGAGCTGTCTAGACTCTATACCATGATCTTCTGGCCATTATAGGATACGGCATGTATCGAAACACTGTCATGATTGTGGTACACTACGAAGATCTTCTTGAAAAAACGTAATCGGGGGTTGTTCTTACAATATACTTAGCTTGAAGTACGGCTCGATGATTTGGATTCCACTTTGGTCCCACGAGTTTATTTGAATTGAGGCCCAAAATGGCATGATTACCATCACATTTAGATTCCCTTGGCCTCCGACAGTCTTATAATTCTTTTACCACTTAGAACCTCTAAGCTAAAATAATCGTTAAGACATGGATGTAAGACTTAGAAGATACACAGAAATTTAATCATTTCCTGGTAATAAGTCGTTTGCCTATGCAGTTTATATAGACAGCTCAGATATGACTTTTTGAAACGGCTTTACCATCAAGATGGGACCAAACTTTCTATTGATTAAAAACTTGAAACCTTAGAAAAGTCATCTGAACGGTTCTCCTATCTACAAAAAAAGCAAGCACATGCTTTGAGTACAAGTAATTCTGCCAAGATTTTCTTTCGTTTTCCATCTGTGGTTGACTTAAATCAAAAATTACAATGTGGCACTCCGATGAAAATTACAAACTATCATACCATATAACATCATTGATCACATAACAGAGATGTAGCCCTGTCTCCGGAGGTATGCCCGACAAACATATTTTTCGTAGCGATTCGCCTCCCCTCCCCAAAGTCCCAGAGACAGTGTCTTAAATTCCAGTGGCATTTGCACAACTTAGAAGTAATTGAAAGAAAATAATGTGGCAGATGAAGTCAATCAAATAAACATCAAACCAAATAAACCCAGCCAAACTACGAACCTCGCCAAACTTGGCTCTCCTTTCAAAGAAACAGAACATGAATATATCAACTTTAAATATATGTGACTCAAACACAGCATAAGTTTCTAGACGCCGAAAGATAAAAAGTGTGGGCAGTATATTTCGACAACAGATCTTGCTTGAAAAAAAGATGCGACCAATGAACTGTCACAAGCCACATTTGCAGAAGGAAAAACATGTGAACTCGCCACTAATATATGATAATAGATATCAATCTGGTTATCTTACATGTTATATATTAGTTAGTATTAACATAAAAGTAACCAGTCATACCACGCCAACCCCCACGATATTTTAGTACGCAATTCAGGGGAAAGATCAAATATTCGCTTATCCTTCAAGGCCTTCACCGCTTCGCTCCCCTGAGCATGACTCTCCCCGTCGGCAAACAAAAGATATCATTATAGCTTATCATATTCCCCCTCTCCAGAGAAGGAAAATGAATTTAGCCAACAAATCTAGGAGTCTTCGGGGTCCTCGTTGCTTCCACCCTATTCGGTATGATTTATGAGACCCCACGATTGAGATTTACACAGCTTCACACCCCAATCGCATCCTTATCTCATTTTTTTTCAAAAATCAATGATGCCTTTAATTTCCCAATCATCTCAACCTTATCTTTCTTCATGAATCCCCTCACACCGGTTAACCCCAAGCCCCCACAGTGACACATTCAGAGTGCAAAAACATGGTAACATCGTGGAATCGTCTATTCCGAACCTTAACGCATCTGCGTGCAGACGAGATGACACATCACATTTCGCTTTTTTTGTCGTCGCAAACGCTTCTTCTTCTTATCTCAATTTGCGAGTAGGCTACCGTCGTGTTATCTAAAAGGACCTTTTTCCGAATTTACACCTTCATGGAAGAATGGTAATGTTGTTTACGCCATACAAAACTGTTTTTGAGAAGCTAGGTTAGCGGATTTCTTATCATTCCCATAGTTCCCATGGCACCATATCGATCTGGTTCATATTCGCCATTATACTTTTGTACCTGATTGCTCCGCGTCCGTGATGTAATGTTGCTTCATTGGCATTCGATCGTGCTTCAATTTCTTGAATTAGATTTGGAAAATACATATTGTCATATGACCTCATAAGAAGATGTGAATTGGTTTATTATGAGAATTTCATATCTTAAACGTTTATTTCGTGCTTACAATGACGGGAAGTGGTAATCATTCACGAATTGGTTCGGAAATGACCCGAATGATAGTCTACGCACGACATATCAAAGACCAAGACCATGATTGACTCCCCCTATAATTTACACCTGCCTAATTGTCAAACAATATTGGAAACCTATAGAAATCATGGAAATTAGCAGTCGTCTACCGCAAAGAAGCGAATCAAACATGTTGCTTTCCGTATGTTGAAATTTGCACAAACCAACATGATGAATGGCTGGATGTTCCAAGCCAAGCGAGACATTTTACTTATTACTCCAGGAATCGGAATCGCGGGGTTAGAAGGCGTTAAGCCATTGTACGGAAAATACCTGGAAATCAAGGCGTTTGAACCTCCTCTCTTCAGGTTTCTCGATTCTTGATCCGAAGTCACACGGCGTAGATGGTCAGCATGTTGTATGGCATGAGAAGCATCAGAAATGCTGCCAAACGAAGTTCGTTTGAAATAGTGTTGCGGTTTTTCTTCAGATGACTTTCACCTCAGATCTCCGCATTCGCCTCAAACAGTACATATATTTTCCAGACCAGAACTTCTTCTGGCATTTCGGACCGTACAAGCATTATTGCTTGTCTCTGTCGTATCTTCTCGGTGCTGTTGGTGATTGGTATCAGTAGACATTTCTTAAAGTACTCCAGTAACACATGACAAACTATCATCAATATTTTCCGAGGATAGTTTCACAACTCTATCCTTAATCGTAAAATTACACGCGGCATTTCAAGCCGCAGAAAGATTCACCGGCATGATTCCATACCTTGAGTATTATTTGTATATCACGACATTAATTACTTACCCATACCCCTAGCATAATCTACCTCTTATCCGGTCGATCTCTAAACTGGGTCTAAAACTTGTTTGCTTCAATTCAAAGTGATATGATTAGTTTTCCTCACATCATCTCACGTTTGCCTCGAATAGGTTGGGATTAATGAGCAGACAAGCAATCGTATCATATACCAATAATGATTAGACTTTCTCGGTTTCCACCTCTCCGGAACAAATGAAGCTTTAGTCGCTATATTAAAAAAACCGTTCAGGCAATGCAAGCTCGTTGTTCCGCAAATTAGGTGGCGCCTGCAAAGCACTTACTGTGGTTTCTTCTAGACCCTTGAGAATTACTTAAGCGATGAATATTCGGAATAATAGGGTTGGATTCCTAAAAGGGTAACTGTTTCGCTCGTATTTTATGAAAATTGATATTATATTCTTTTGTTTTATTTTATTTTCCTTGAAATTGATTAAAAATCAAGATGTAACTACGACGACGATGATGATGTAGATTCTACTCTTGTATAAGTTACTTCATAGTTCTCTCCACAATATCTAACCCCAGCCCCACAACCCCCGCAATCTTAAATCATTGCCGAAATACTTCCTACGTACGACAAACAAGGTGGAAAATCAATATCAAGATTTTCAGTTTTTGCGCTTTAGGTTGATGACAAGATGTCAATATGGTACTCCGGACTTGCTGACATACCGGTGGATACTACTTGGAATGTTCCAAGATAGCTTCGCCTTATGTTGCACCTCGCACCATCTATCTACAGGGGAAGTACGAGGATCCAAACTCCAGACAATACTACCATTCTTACTAGGATTCGAAATACATCATAACCCCAGGCTTTTACGGCTTCGCCGTGTGCGAGATTGAGGTGTATCAATCACAAAAACTAATATCTACAGCCATCTTAGGTGAGCGTTGACCGATTAGGTCAGCTTGTGGCTCAGCCGCCACGAATTGTGTAATTGATGAGGATGGTGGAATCTAGAAGCATTACTGGTGCAATATGTTTTCATTGTTAGACACCGCTCTTTTCAATGGATGAATTCCCCCACGCTGCTCCAATCCGGGGTAACATCATTGACATTAGCTGAGCCATCACTTCAATTCGGCATCGAATGGCTTTCTCAACAATATCTATCAAGGTAGAAAGAAGGTTTCGATTGCTCGGCTACTTCTTGGAAAACTCTTACCCAGAAGATAACGATTCAGAATGATTGACAATTGTCATACTTTCCACATCATTACGAAACTCTTGAAGCCCCAGAGTCGAACAGTTGGCCTCCATTCAGCCAAACCTTACCCTGCCGCGTTGATAAAACTGTATTCCAAGCTTGACTTAATAATCGTCATATTCGCTGTCAAATGCAGGGCAAAAATGGGGGAAGTTACGAATATGCCAAAGCTAAGCGGCCTTACAAGGTTAAGGGTTTCCTCTTCAACCCTCATCAATTTTGAATCTCCATCCTATTATTCATTCATTGCTCGTACATTTTCCTAATTGTATCATCTATCAAGTGAATTGCGGAACTAGAAGATTTCCCCTCACTTTTTTCATCTATGAACCATGAAAAAGTTGTAGAAGTTTAAATGGGAACGAATAAATTTCTTCACAACATAAAGATCTAATATGAATCTTGGATCTATGCAAATTAGATTAAACCACCCAATCTATAAAATCACCTCCTTCCGTCTTTTCATTGGCAATGATCTTCTGCAGGTAGTAGATCAATACGAATGCACAGCGCTCTATATTTTCCCGGGAGGTCTTGTATTACGTCAAGTTATATATGTCGCGAGGATCTCTAGCTTTTTTACGTTGTTCGGAACTACTTCCAAAAGGGGCTTTTTTATGTTGTACATGTACCTCTTCATCTTTAAAGTTAATAGATCTTCAATTCTACCCTTAATTGAAAAAGATATCTATCCTTCTGTTGAGATACAACTATTTCGGTACAATATATTAGCCTTCTTGGCATTGGTCTCAATCCCGTTGATTATGGAATGGTTTGGTTTTCTCCCAATCTATTCAATCTATGCAATACTTGGAAAAGCCTCTTGGAATCTGCTGAAAGTTTGACATTTTCCGGAACCACGGTTCACTTTGAGCAATTCCCATCCATCATGTTACCCTTTTTCTCCAAAAAAACTCAGACTTCGAGCCCTACGCTTCATTTCTGTTGTAAAGTAGACATGTCACGTTACACGTACCCATCCGCATCTCGTTTTCGCCGCCTCCTGATCTACGCCCGGACTATATTCAGCTCCCCTTATTCTCGCTTCCTCGTCTTTTACCCTTTCCTCAACGTCTCTTCGGAAGAAAGTCCCTATTCTTCCGCTTTGCCATAATACACACGAACGATATCTCGTCTCATTGACGTCTCTTCACTACTCCAATATCCCCATCTCATCCAGGCTGTTTACCAATTTTCAATAGTCCTTGGGCACAAATATAGCCGTAAGCTAGTCATTATGATGAACCGCTCAAATATATTAAATGCACGACATTCTTGCGCAAAACATCAAACTACCAGATTCCCGGATTGAGCCACCCACATATCAATATCGTCGGTTTACTATTATCCTATCTATGGATCCATATCTGTCTCATTACATCTTTAGCTCTTCCCGTCTTTGAATCACGAGCTTGCAATCATTCATGAAAAGAACGAGCACGAGACGATCTCCACCTGCAGTATCGAAGTACGGCAGTCATTCCCCCTTTCATCTCTCAGCATAACACTCACCAATCACACCTCCGCTACCCAATCCAGCAGTCCATCAATGGATCAGATCATCTTTATCTTCGCCAAATCTCGCGTGTCAAGGTCGCATCCCGTTTTCAGAAGAACCTGTCCATTTAACCCTTTTCCCATGTTGAGTCACCCCACCTTCTCCGGTAAGATGATACCGAGTACAGTGTATGTTGCATCCATCATGCATGCTGGAGACTGGATGAATCTCAACGGGTTTTGACCAGGGCCAGTCGGCCTTATCTCTCATTATCCCCTGAGAACCTGACTTTGCCAAAATTTGGATACGAGGAGTTAGTCTCATTCTGAGGAACGAAGATGTTCTGTTGCGATAGTGAGTTACATGTAGTGGGTGCAGGAGGTTGGGAGTGATGTTACTATATCGTCAAATAGATGAAAATGATGTTACAGTATAGTTCTTACCCCTTCTCATCTCATCATCTTCCCGTAACTCTGATCCTCAAACCCAACCCAACACACATCATCTCCAACGCACACCCAAGCATCCATCCATCAACCTCCCAATAAAATCACAAACCCTACCCCACACCCTTGCCAAGTCCCCCCTTACACTCCCTAACATGCACAACACCCCATTCGGAACCCCCCAATTACTCCGCACCACTCACCCCCCTCCATCCCCAAGCACCCCAGATCCCACCCCTTCCAGACCACACTCAAACTCCATTTCCCCCGCGGCTAAATTTCATACAGATAAAGCTAAAGCTAAAGATAAAGATAAAAATAAAAATCAACCCCCAATACCCTCATCGGTATCTCCCATCAACAAACGCACACGCACACGCCCACGCCCACACACACACCATACCGGCGCGCGCCGTTTCCTTCCAAACCGCCCACTAACGTAATCCTCAGCTATTCCCCCAGCTTCTTCCAAGCCCCCAATCCCACTGTAGTCTGTAACCCTCTCTTCTCCTCTTTCCTTTCCTTGCCTGTCCACATCACGTCAAGTCAAGTGAGACAGACGGTGGGTCTCTCATATGCATCCGTCGCGGAATTTCCAAGTGAGGCTTCTTGGTCGATTTATGTATCTACATAGGTATGTACATGTGTAAATCCAACGTTACCCATCAACGCATACGCGACGTCGCATCGACGTCGATATCTGCAGCGCAGCTAGGTAAGTTGGTTGGTAGGTAGATAGCAGACGTGAATTCGAATCAAAGGCATCTCGTGCCACTTTTTTTTTTTTTTTTTTTTTTGGCTTTGTTTTGTGCACGATGATTCTTTTTATGTAGGTACATACATACATACATACGATATTACGTTTTGTTGTTTTTGCAATACATAAGATTGTTGCGAAGCTTTATCTTATTGCTGATTTGTTTTGGTAGAGAGAGAGAGAGAGAGAGAGAGAGAGAGAGAGAGAGAGAACTTTTGCTGTATTTCGATGTATGTGAGAGGGAGTATATATATCTATACTTATATCTATATATCAGTATATTCATCCGTATATACACATATATCCAAAAACAATCCCCCCCCCCTTTCCCCCCAAATACCACATCATACTATACTACACTGCCCCCATTTATCCATCCCAATCCCTAACCATCCTCAAAATCTGTATATACCCCCCCCTTTCCAATCCCCTTTACCATTCAAATATTTAACAGCAAAAAAAAAAAAATCGTTGATTCCTATCCGCATTCCTATCTATGTATAATAACACAATGTATCTATCTACATATTGCGAACCCTGAATTCCAAGTTTTCAATTTATAAAATTAGATTCTCTTTAGTGTGGAATTATTGTATATTATATTATATTCGATATGATATGATATGTGTGATATTGTTCTTTTTTTTTTTCCAAATATATAGGTTGATATCAGTATGAATATCAGTATTATATCGATATCTACATCTACATCTAATCTACATCTAATCCGTATAATCCTCCCAAATCACAACCATGATCATCCCATGGATAATCATAATCACAATCATAAGATATCAGCAAACAAGCACGGAACCTCCCCCCTCTACCCCCGCCAAGAAAAAACCAAAAAACCCAAAAAAAGAGAAATATCAAACTCGACCGTTCGACAACTCTATAACAAAACTTTATATACATACATACGTATATATATAAACACACACACACACATATACACACACACAAACACATACACACAGCCAAACCAAAGCAAACCAGATCGTTCCTTTTCTCTTCTCTTCTCTCCTCTTCTCTTCTCTCCTCTTCTCTTCTCTCCTCTTCTCTTCTCTCCTCTTCTCTTCTCTCCCCTCCCTTCCCCCCTTTCCCCCCTCCCTCCCTCTCCTATCCAACCCCCAATCTTCCCCTTCCCCTTCCCCTTCCTCTCCCTCCTCTCCCTTCTCCTCCAACTTAAACCCCAAACCATATCACCCCCCCCCCCATCACACACACCCCAATTACACCTCCAATTAACCCATCTACTTACCTACTTACTCACCAATCCATCCAATCCATCCATATCCCACCATTATCACATGTAAACCATCAGCAGGACGAATGTCTTACAAATTTCTCCGATTTTGATTCTAATTCCGGTTCCGATTTCGATTTCGATTTCGATTTTGATTTTGATTTTGATTTTGATTTTGATTTTGATTTTGATTTTGATTTTGATTTTGATTTTGATTTTGATTTTGATTTTGATTTTGATTTTGATTTTGATTTTGATTTTGATTTTGATTTTGATTTTGATTTTGATTTTGATTTTGATTTTGATTTTGATTTCCATTCCACTTGACTTGATTTGACTTGCTTCATCTATTTGTATCATTTTACCAACTAGTCCCACCCACTACTTCATTCAGTTTCATCATCAACAGAGACAAGAAAACTTGAAATTTCACAAATACTACAAAGCATGCCATCATCAGCATAAGTCTTGTATTAATATTGATATTCTTGATTTTCATTTCATTCACCAGGTTGGTTGATTGCAACCAGTTCTAGCTAGGTAATAATTGATACTCAATCATTTTACTCCTTCATCCATCCCACCCCCATCTGATAGCACTGAACTACTCTGCTTTGCTCACCCAGTACATTCCCAACCCCCGACGGGATTATTCATGCTTCCCTTTTCTCAAAACGAATTCCCCCTTCCCTTCCCTTTCCCCTCCCGCCCCCGATTCCCATGTCTATAAAATCCCCTTTCGGATATGTAGAGTTTCCCAAAGAATGCCAATAATGCATCCCTACCCCCTCGCTCCGTGGTGAACAGAAAGCTAATGAAAACAAAGAAAAGAAAATGTGCCAGCCGTAAGATGCTCCATGATCTGGAGAATCGATGGATTCGATAAAGAAAAAAGGTAGTCTATTGTTTGAAAATGCCGCTCCAAGTATACAACCAAAACCCCATCCATGCCGCATAGAAAATGAATTGATGAACCATGTAAAAAAGGTTGAGTGAGGAATCCAGGTGTTGGTTTCGATGATACCATCATTGATTGCTTATTTGACCCCCCTCCCCAAAAAAAGCGCAATATGGTGATATTAATTGATGTGATTATCTGTCCGGTGTATGTTGCGTGATGAAAGAACGCTCACTATCCATGATCACTAATGAGGCAGATTTAACCGCCACGAGGAACCGATAATATTGGTTGATTCATTAGAGTATTGAATTTTGTGCAATTGAATTGCCACAAGAAAAAATGAGGATACTCCGAGACATATCGTTAGATCATACGATCAGCAAGGTCATTTCCAGCAACGCTACCAGTGGTGCTACTTTGACCACTTGTGTTGAATCCAATCTCACCAGGACTCGAAAGATCTTGTACGGCAACCGGAGCTTGAGGAACTGGTAATTTTCTTGTGCTGCCATCCGTTCTCGACATGATGTCAGTGATGCTGAGGCCTGTTCTGGGAGCGCTCGTGGTTGTGGTGTTGGTGGTAGTGACGTGATATTGACCATCAAGATGTTGAGGCTCCATGGGGGGCAAGGGCAGGAGTGTGGTGAAGAGACAGATTTCTAATTCCGGGAAGATCATATCCGCCACCATAAGGTCTCAAACGAGGCGAGTGCGCAGGAGTGGCGAGTGGCGTATGATCAGGAGTCGGCGAAAGGGAATCGTGAGAGAATGTAGGTGAAGATGGTGCTGTTGACATGGGCGAGTTTGGTCGAGAACGTTTCGCGTGACGATGAGCATAGTGATCATCTTCCTCGTGAGAATGCGCTCTCGTCATGGCATAAGCCTGAAGTGAAGGTAGATGATTCCTGCTGTTGTGACTACTGTGACTATAATATGGGAGATGGCGAGTTTGGTTGTGTTGCGAGTAATGAGTTGCGGTTGTGCCACTTTCCCTCTCCACCTGTGTGGCCGCAGTAGCAAGCATGTTTGATGTCTGAGAGCGGGGTTTGTCCGTTATTCGGGCTTCCTCCCAAACTTCTCCCGTAAGGATTGAGACTCGAATGACCGTTGGCGTAGGAATTATATGAGTGAGGTGGAGAGACATTTGGGCTACCCAACGCTGACGCTGGTGCTGATCTTGTAATGTTCTTATTTGGTGGTGGCATCATGGTCGCCATCGATTCACCATGCATGGAAACGATTTGAGGATTTTGTTGTGCCTTGTTACTTCTTCTCGAGTTTGGATTGTTGTGTATCCTTGAGTGTCGAGTGAGTTCGTCCGAACGAGAGAATCTCTTTGTGCAGCCTGGGAACAGACATGCGTGAGGCTTCTCTCCCGTGTGCGTTCGAATATGCCTAGTTTGATGTTCGAGGCGGTGAAAATGCCTTATCGCACAAAGGACATTTGTATGGTCGAGGTAAGTCTTGACGATCATCTCCATGGTGTCCACCGACCATGGTTGGCATCATACTAACTGCAGCCATTTCTGCGTCTCTTTGTTGTTGTTGTTGCTGAATTAATGCCAATTTCTGTCTTGCAGCTTGCTGTTCTCTTTCTTGAGAAGACTGAGGATTCAGTAGACTGTTAAAATCTACTGCAAGAAGAAGCGCGTTGCATTCGATCGCCGCCGCAGCGAATCTTGTAACCTTTGCTATCGACGCTTTTCTTCTTCCCTATACCTTGAATGAAGTCCAATCCCTTTTGAATCGGAAGACTTGAGGTGTATGGTGGAAGAGTCGATATATGATTGAAGTGATGAGAGAAAGAAGAGGAAGTTTGATTTCAAATGATGAAATACAAAACTCTTTATCTAGATTTTTTTCTTCTTTTCCCTTGAAGTGAATGAAAGATTGGAGGGGGGGATTGTCAATGATATATAAGTGGTAGATAGTGAAGGGTGAAGGGTGAAGGGAGTGAGCCTTGATAAAGTGGGTTTATGTTCAAGTTTTAGTAAGGCCGAAGCGGAGTAAGAAGGCGGGATTGGGATGGAATGATATGATTCGAGAATTCTTGGAGAAGAGTCAATGAGTGGGAGTGGGAGTTGGAGTTTAGTTTGGTTTAGTTTGGTTTAGTCGAGGTGAGTTGAGGTGATTTGATTTGAGTTATGATAATAAAGATAAAATTGTAAAGTGGAGGTGGGTTTATTTTTGATCAAGGGTGATGGTTGAAGGATGGAAGAGTGTGTGTGTGTGTGTGTGTGGTGTGTGTATGTGGTGTGTGTACGGAGTATGTACTTGTAGTATTGTATGTATTGTATGTATTGATGGTATTTATCGATTGGTCTTGTCTTGTGTGGGATGATGGGATGATGGGATGATGAGATGGATGGGTTGGATGGTTGGATGGGTTGGCTGTTGCTCTTAATAAGTGTGTGGGTGTCAAGCGTGTGCGTGTAAAGTGTGTATGGGTGTGAATGTAAGGCGTGTACTAATCTGGACGATACGTGCATTAAATGCTGAGCGTAGTCGTGATTGGGATGGATATGTAATAATGTCTGTTTCCTTTTTATCTTCTCTGGACAAGAAAGATAAAATCAATCCAAATGACGGGGTAGAAGACGGAGAAGAAGATGTGCCGAAGGGAGGGGATATGCTTTAACTTTATATGAAGGAATGATTGAGTGATGGACAGTTGGGAAAGAGGTCAGAGAGGAGGGAGAGGGATTATGAACAAGAAAGGCCAAGTAATGTATGTTCAAGAGAAGAATGAGGAAAGTGTAAAAATGCATAAGAATGCATAAAATGCATAAGGTGGCACTGCCGTAAATCTGATTTGGATTTTTTTGGAAGATGGGTCGAGAGAATTAAAGGGACTAAGCTTGATTGGGATTAGGGTCGGAGTAATCAGGGTAAAGAAAAGTGTGGGTTAGATGATGGATGATGGATGGATGATGAATGATGAATGATGAATGATGATGGATGGATAGATGGATGGATGGCTGAGTGGGTGGATGGGAAGGCAAAGAAGGGAAATGGGAAAAAAAGTTAGTTTCGTTAGTAGTTAGAAAAGAAAGGGAAAGGAAGAAGAAAAAAAATAGTATGGGGGTGTGGGCATTTGTGGATGTGGGAATGAATTTCTTAGTCTTGCTCGGCTCTTGGCTCTTTTGGGATGGATAATGATCCAAAATGGTTAAGCGTCTTATACATTTGAAATTTTATTGTTTTAGTTCATTGTTTGGTAAATGTCAGCTAATAAACTAATTGTTGGAGTTGAGAACCCTAAAAAATGAAGATGGAGAGGTAAAGAGAGAACGAGAAAGATAAGAGAGTGAGAAAGGGAGTGAGAGTGAGAGTGAGAGTGAGAGTGAGAGTGAGAGTAAGAGTGTGTAAAGGAGAGGAAGAGGAAGAGGAAGAGGAAGAGGAAGAGGAAGAGGAAGAGGAGAAGAGGAAGAGGAAGAGGAAGAGGAAGAGGAAGAGGAAGAGGAAGAGGAAGAGGAAGAGGAAAGAAGGGGAAAAGAGAGAATAGAAGAGTTATTATATAGATAAGATATTAATTTCTTCTTTATTTTATTTTATTTTATTTTTCTTATTTATTTATTTATTTATATCTATAAAGACTATTTTATTATTTAAATAATTAGATAGTATATTTGTATTTACTTGACTATTTACTATTTATCTTTACTATCTACTATTTATTATCTATTTACTTCTCTATTACCTACTATTTACTATTTATTATCTACTTATT